>JASANC010003355.1:0-122563 GCA_030248135.1 Theristus sp. LFF4_11 | reverse complement strand
GCGTGCAACATCACAAATGTGTTGGAGGTATTCATTTTGTTTTTTTGTTGTTTTGGTCTTGGTCAGATTGGCTGGATTGGATGACATGGTCTATTAAACATCTCTCCTTGAGATGTTTTGTTTTGTTGATTGTTGTCACGTTCTTTTTCAGCGTTCCATCGGTGAGTGATAGCTACACTGACAACTCCATTTTGAGACCAACCGATTGATTTTGTTCTAAAATTGAATTTTGATTTGTATTTCGCGACGACGACGATTCATTCAACGGTTCTTCTCGCAGAGGCGCTGGCGCCTTCTGAACACTGGAAAACCAAAACTGAACGCAAGCCTTGTCGGTGGAAGTCGGTTGAGCTGAAAGAAAAGCACGCGATCGGCATTTTGAGTGCAAATAAAACTTTGAGAAAACCATGTTTGGCGGCGGCGCGTCGTCGGAGCGGGCGTTCCAAAAGTATGGCGTTCACATTCCGCTGCCCGCGGATGCGATCGCCCCGATGGCCGTCGCAAAGGCGAATCGATCTTCCAGCAAACTCTCTGCGGGTCGGTTGATATGCTCATCTCGGTCCCGTCTTCCTGAATGACGTTTTCTTTCGGTCAGCTTGTAACCTTCAATGTGGTCAATCGATGTAAAGACCGCTGACCGAGCGTTGCCGATTTTACTTTTTTCCAGATTTACGAACAATGTAAAAGCATTTACAACAATACAATAGAAGTTTTTGCACAGTTATATGTATCAACGACAACAATCAACAATGGAGAACTGTTAGACAGTTAGTCACAAGCCATAAGCACGTATCTATTCACGTGGTAAACAGATTTCTTTCATGTTAAAGTATTTCCATGTATAAATCACATGCTTACTTTGGTATGACTAAGCTTGAAAAATCGCAACTAGTGACAATCAACGAGCTGCCCATTTTTCGTGTCCTTTCTCTCATCCTTTCGTGTTAAATAAAAAGCTTAAACGGAAAAATGTTAGCAGGACAGTTTTCAAACTTGGGATAACGTTTCTAAGCGCATAACTTTTGTTTTTTTCAGGGTCCATGTGCTCGTCGACGAGCGCGTCACACTTGTTGCCGTCGTCAAAGATGAGCAACGGACAGCAGAAGTTCAGTCTGAACGATTTGGACGAAATGTTGATCTTGATGGAAAAGGTTATAAACGAAAAGATCTCGTTTTGTTGGGCGTTTTTGAACAAAAAATATATGCGCCAATGTATCTATGCTTTGAATTTGGCCAATTTGGCTGTTTTTATGGGGAACCGTTCGTACTGCATGGGGTTGATTTGACTTCAAAGCTCCAACCATAACTGCAACCAAGAGTCGAATTGACTTGACTTTTTTTCAATTTTTTCAGGGCAATCGCGTGTACAAGGTTGAAGTGACCAAAAAGTGGGAGCCGTTGTGTCATTATGTGCAAATTCGGCTCGACTCTCGACAGCTGCTGGTGTACAGAGCGGATGGGCCGCCTTCCATTCGAACAACGAAACCACTGATGACAAGTTGGAATTCGCTTGTGGAGTGCTGAACAAAAAATTATGGAGAAGATGCCCCTTTCCACCGATATAAAGATGGTTTTACACATCGAATGAGCTGCTCTGCAGAGTGCTGTGTTTGCAAACAGAATTCAAATGTAGCTTGCTGATTGGCTGTTTGTTTCACGCATCTCAGCGTCCAGTTAGAACCGTACTGGCAAGTTGACCCGTGTGCATATGCAAATTTTAACTTAAGCCAAGCCACTGTCCATTGCGAAAGTTTCACAAAATGTTTCGTTCTCGTTTTTTTTTCAGTCGACCTCCGCCAGATCAAGGAAGTGATGACGATCGACTATAAACGATCGAAGATGAACATCATCGAAAAGTGGACGCAGATCAAAGATTTGAAGAAGCTGAAGTCGAATGACAGAATACTGATCGTTCTATACGGCGCCTCGTTCGTGCTGAAGCGACTCGTCTTGCTTTGTGAGTTTTGGTGATGCGGGCGTGGTGAGCCGTGACGTGAGCGCGATTTTTGTTTACTTTTTCAATAATCAACGGGATTTTTGGTTGATCGACCGGGTTTATGCATGTGGCTCTAAAGGGTGGACTCTTAAGCGATTGAAAAATCAACACTGTTGTTGGATTCGAATTCAGTCACTGGTCACTATATTTTGTCCAATCAATTACCAAGTATCGGAAATATCAGAATAATATAAAATCCGTCCAGCAGGGGAGCAACCAATCAGGATGTTAAGATGACTATTAAAAAAAATCAGCAATGATTTTGTGTGTGTTTCAGTCGAGAACGCGGAGGAGGTGAAGCTGTGGGTGCATGGGCTGCACTTTCTCGTTGACAACACGCTCACGGCGCCCCATCCGCTCGTCGTTGAGCGGTGGCTGAGGAAACAGTTCTACGAATACGCAGACCCGCAGAAGTTGACGTGCGCCTTCCGCTTCTTTTTGTTTTTTGGGTTTTTTTCACGCACCGTTCTTGTTTTTTTTGCAGAGCAAAGCTGTCAATGAAACGCGCATTAAATTGATTACAATTTTGTCAGTTTGATTCAGCCAATAATGATTCGTTCTTGCTTCTCAAAAGTGCTCATTATGAACGTTTTCCCAACAGTAACCGTGTTAGTTGTTTTTCTTCTTTCAGTGTGGCGCAAAAGTTAATGAAGCCGTTTATACAGAGCAGCCTGCAGTACAAAGTGCAGTCGAAAAAAGTTCAAGAAATCACTGATGTGAGTTTTTTGTAATGTGTGATTTTGATTGCCACTTCCGTTTTCGTTGAACTTCTTAACGAGCGCTCAATATTAACAGTCCAAAACATCGTAAGTCTCGCGACGGGATATTTGCACAGTTTTTTTGCTTTGCAACATAATCTTTGCACGTTGCACGTCACAAATAGTCAAGTGCACTTTTTATACTCATCTCTGAGTACGCTGCAGAAACCGGTAATATTTTTCATGCGTTATTTTCAAGTTTATTATCGTTACACAACGTTTCCTTGAATGCGTGGGTGTGTGCTTTTTTTCGCTGTTTGTCTTTGTGATTTTCTTGCGTTTTATGAAACTATCTGCAGCGACAGATTAGTAGACTTGGGTTGATAAATTCCAAAGGGACTTTTCAAAGAGATAGAAATGATCTCATCTTGCTCGCAAATTATTAGAATGAGCGAAAAAGTTTTCGTTTTTAGTTTTTTTGGAGATTATTATTTTTTTTAGGATCACATGTCGTTCGATCGTTTCGCAGAGGCGTACCATAAATTGATTCACGTGTATTCGGTAAATTTTGTTTTGCTGGTTTTCAAAAAACATTACAAATTTTCTTTGCTCTTTCATTAAAAAGTTTTCTTTTTAGCTTTTCAGCGAACGATACGCAGCTCTGTCGATCGATGGTGAAGTCGTGGACCTGGAGCATTTCAGCCTGTTCCTGATTGAACTGCAAAAGGTTGTAACTTTTCACGATTTGTGTGTCACGCTTTTCTGTGATGCTAAACAAAAAAAACGGATAGAATTTTCTAACGTTATTCTGAGTGTCAAAGAACAGGGCTACCGGAGTCTTATTTAATTGTGGGCATGTCGCTCGATCAGGGGTATTTTCTCTGGCGCTACTGTAGAAACAGACGAAAACAAAAAAAACTGCTAGTGACCGCTGAAATCGGAAACTGAAAAATCGTTGGTAACCGTTTTCTCTGTAATTGCAGGAAAATTTCTGCACCGGCCAAAATGATGTGATCGACTACTTGCGCAGGTACATCCGGGAAAAGGACGCACTCAGAGACACCGCGAATCCGTATCTGAAAGTGAACGAGGTAACGAACGCTACTTTTAGATTTGTTTTGCTTCTGTTTTGCCGAACCGTTTGCCAATGCGAGCCAAGTTCCGCTGTTCTGCGTTCATTTTTCAGTTCATCGACTACTTATTCTCGCGACACAACAGCATTTTTCAGCCGAAACAGAATGACGTCGTGCAGGACATGGATCGACCGTTGTGCGACTACTGGATTGCATCATCGCATAACACGTCAGTGCTTGAAACAACGCAACAAAATGGAATTTCTCAGAATTGTCATTTTCTCATTTTTCAATTCAATATTCAATAAAAAATTCTCAAAAGCCCAAGAACTGTTACGGTGGCGGAGGAATTGTATCTTTAGCTATTTGTAACCGTGACCTTGTTCTTGTAGTGCCATAATAAAAAAAAAGTCATCAAAAGCAGCAGCTTATTTTTTTTCAGCTACCTTACTGGCGACCAGCTGCGCAGTGCCTCTGAATTGGACGCGTATGCACGGGCGCTCATGATGGGCTGTCGTTGCATTGAGTGTGGGTGGTGGATTGGACGTTCAAGCATGGCGTAGTAAAATTGAATGTTGTCTCTTTGCGGCAGTCGCGTGCATATTACACTTTTTGACACAGTGAAGCGGCATTCACGAAGCAGTACTTAGTGATGCATTGCTATTACACCGGTGCAAGCACTGTTTCTTGCGGTTTCGCCTGGTAAGCGTTTACCGCGGTCCTCCAGGCTCGTCAGTACGGCAAGGCCCGGGCTGCACAGCCCAATCAAACATGATGATCAGCGAAGACGGATATTATGTCTGGCTGAAACATCAGCAAAACGGTGGATCACATCAGCATGTTTTATTTAACAATTCCCAAAGCTACGCGTCACTGAATACTTCGTCAAGAATGCCCTTATGGCAACTGCTTTGGCCTTTGCAGGTAGTCGCTTAATCTGGCTGGTTCATCAAGATCTTGAATGAACAGTTTTTAAAACTCACGTTTGCAGTGGACTGCTGGGATGGTGCGGACGGGGACATCATCATTTACCATGGCTACACGTTGACAAGCAAACTAGCACTCAAGGATGTTCTGTACACGATACGAGAGTACGCGTTTCTCACCTCCGAGTTGGTGGCTTCAAATTTTATTGGCTTTATAAAAGTGTGTTTTTTCTCGATTAAAACAAAATCAATCGAAATATCAACACACTTCAGCTATCCGGTGATACTTTCGATTGAAGACAATTGCTCCGTGGCGGCGCAGCGTGTGCTGGCTAGCCATCTGAAACAGATTCTTGGTGAGTACTGCTACTTTTTTCAGGGTTCAAGGAGCGCACGAATTTTGAATGAAAGAAAAAAGATCTTCAGAAACCAAACTGCGTGCCTAATTTCACCAATTTTTGAAAACCAATGGATTATCCGCGCTATTCTGTGCATTCTTTCTCCCTTGCACACATGATTGGGAATTATGTTGGCATTTTTGAAAAAGACAACTCCTAGTCTGCGACTGATCCCGTCTTGATGGACTGCCTAGTTTATTCGGCCGTACTGTATTTATTAAGCACTACCGAACACAGTGTCGGCGTTCATTCGTCTCGCTTGTTTTACAAGCAGCCGATGACTTCAGCCACAATAATCGGACTTTTTCTACTGTAGTACTGCAATAGTTCAACGGAATGGTCGATTAAACATGGCAGCTTTTTTCAGGGTGCAAGGAGCGCGCGAAATTTGAATGAAAAAAGAAAGCCATTCAAAAACCCAATATTTATTCGGCCATACCGTATTGTGCGTGCAATATTTCTATTCTACATACAGTGGTATTATAGGCGACGTCCTGCTAACAACGGCCGCCAATCGTGACGAGCAGACGTTGCCGTCGCCGAAGACGCTACGCGGCAAGATCATCCTGAAGCACAAGAAGCTCCCATCGGCCGACGTGCCGCAGACGCCCGCCGGAGTGCTCTCGCCGCAGCCCTCTGCGAATGCGAGCAACGACGATCGTACGCTGCTTTGTGTTGCTGAAGAGAACCTTGTAGCTTTTGTTTGGATTGAGTACGTTGCACAGACGAACTCCAAAAAAATAATAGGGAATCAGTTGATTGGTTGGCGATCATGATGCAACCAAACTCTGCGTCGCCACAGCAATTCATGCACAGAACGCTTGCACCACGTGATCGCCGACCAATCAGCTGATTCCCCATGATTTACAGTTTGACTGTAGTTCGTGTAGTTTAGTTACTATTGCGTAGCTCGTCGTAATCGTGATAAGCGCGCCGATATTGTGCACAGTCAAGTGTTATTGTTGTTTTTTGAAAGCGTGGCGTGTTTTTTCCAGTGCAAGACCAGGACTTCTTCGGCGACCCCGACCAACTGCAGCGTGGCATTCTCTGGATGTTCGACGTTCATGTGAGTTCGTGATAGTTTTCGACTGTTGATTCATTTAGTGTCAATGGTGATCCAATGGAATCTGGGACCAATACTTGCTGTCTCCAAATGTGTTCGTCAGCTGCAACGCTGGGTGCAACGTTGGTTCGTGTTGTTGCCCGATCGTCTCTGTTGGTCGTCGGAGGACGTCTGCTCGATCACGCGCATGCACGACACCGGCGACGCCGATGCGTCCGCATTCGACAATGACGTGCGTTCGGTTGCAATTCTCGTCGCTGTTTTCTCGCTCATCCACACGACACGCACAGTTTTGTTTTGTGCCTGACCCGGTCTCACGCACCAGTGTGCGTGCGTATTTTTTCCGATGTTTGAGAGAAGGTTGGCCATGCACATGTTTTAACGTAAAATATTGCAATTTGCAAAATATATTTCATTGGTAATTTTTTTGTTGGAACCGCATGAAGCATTGCAAACTGTTGTGTATAACAGTCACAATATGATGTTTCAGCGAAAAAGTGCTCGTTGCTCAGCGGTTGGTAATCTGAAATGTTGTGGTGTGCTTCTTTGGTGTTTCATTGACTGTGATCGGATGCGAAGACGATTTGATCATAGTGCTTTTGTATTGAGCTGTCAAACCGAGTTTGCATACCACTTGGCTGCCTGGAGAGTTTTCAAAAACCATTTCATTCTGCGTGGGCTGTCTTCAAAACGCAATTCTATCATATTGCCATTGTTTCATTGATTCGCGCAGGGCGATTCGTCCTCCGTGTCGAGTCGACTGGACGTGCGTCCGGAGGACATGCACATCACGGAGGAGTGGTTCCATGGCGACGTGAAACGAGACGAGGTCAATCGACGACTGAAGAGTCACGCTGAACTGGGCGACGGACTGTTCTTGGTCAGAGGCTCGGAGGTGTTCCGTGGACAGTTGACCGTGTCGTTGTTGTGAGTGTCGCGGTTTTTTTGCGGTTTTTTTTTGAAATGGACGCTAGCTGAAGGAGGAAACACTGGGAAAATAAATAAAATAATCAACGAAGTTGAAAGTCCAGAACTCCAGGTTACTGTGGTTTTCGAGTGCATCGCGCCATTTTGGTCCGATACGTTCGGAAAGGCTCGGCTGCAATTTTTAGTGTTGCTCGCTGATTGAGTTTTGCCATTTTCGAATGCAGACTTCCATTACTACCGTCTTTTGTTTTGGTTCCGAGACCCGAGACTCGATGCGCGCATAGGTAAACAGTTGCTTGCATTACGCGGAAATTCAAAATTGGTAAAGTGATCCGAGTCCCCTAAATAGGGCCGAGTCACATGCACTATTTAGAATTGCCACATAAAGATTGAAACTTGTGCTCTTTTGACGTCTGCAAACGAATATTGAGTCACAAAACCCAAAAATTGATAATATTAACCCAAAAAATTGATAATATTTTGCAATCGTTTCGCAGATTCAATGGGCAAGTGCACAACTGTCGGATTCGTTCGAGTTTTGAGAATGGAGAGCCGAAATTTTACTTCAACGAACGAGTGAAAAAGGACACCGTGTATGAATTGATCTGCTACTACGAAAGGCACCCGCTGACGGTTAGTTCCGTTTGCTCATTTCGGACAGCAGAACGTTGTCGAAACAAAACCCATGACCAATCGGAAGCACTTTTGCGTCATTCAAACTTGTTATCAGCTGCACGGTCGTTTAACTCAGATTTTTCTTGTATTTTGGTTTGTTGTTCATAATGGAGTGGTTAACGTACCGGTACCTCACACGCACACAGAGTTTATTGAAATGGATATCGTCGCACAACTTTTGTATCGCGGAAATAGTTTCACTTTGCCCCGCCATGGCAGACCTTTGAATGATACACGAGATTATCAGTCATGTTCATGACTATAGTGTTCCCGGATCATTTCATTGGGTGTGCCTCAACATTTTCTGCATTCAGCTCAAAATAGTTTAGCTGAACTGAAATGATGTCCCCTAAAACCATTTTCCCTTTTTTCAGACGGAAAGATCGACCCCTAAATCAACCAATTTGTATGGTGGTTCTCTGCATTTCGGCCTGGCCAACATATGCAGAAGAGGGGTGGCCTCTATCAGTGATGTGCCCGCTCTTGAACCACTTAAGTCATGAACGCTTCAGGCAATGGGCTTAGTCAGCGAAAATAAAATCGACCAAAACAATAAATGGTTTGCCCTAAAATCAATGGTTTCCCGTTTTATTTTTTTAGACGGAAAAATTCCGTCTCCGCCTTACGACGCCGTGTCCGCAGCCGACGCCGCACGTCGGCCAACCGTGGTACGCCGATCGAATCGACAAGAAACAAGCGGAGGATCTGCTGAACGCGTACCCGGAGGACGGCGCGTTTCTGTTCCGCAAAAGCGGCTCGGACGCCAGCGTGTTCGTGCTCTCGTGGCGGTTCGTTTTCGCTGCTGGTGACGTCGTGTTTACATGGTTTTGGCTTGCCTACTCATGGTGTCTTACACTTCTCTGGTATTATGCCGTGCACTGCAGAATAAAAACTGACTGACTGTGTTTTTGAATGGTCGCGCGCTTTTGTTCACGGCCAGCTGATTGGAGCTGTGCACGCTCAATAATGGGCGGATGCGCGGATTTGTCACATCTGGATCGCAGCTCGTGCAAGTAAACTTGAGTTGTTGTGTTTTACTCAAGCGTTCATGACTGAAGTGCGTCGAGTGGGGCACATCACTGATGAGGCCGCACCCGCTGTTGCGTATGATTTGGAAATGCAGAGAACCACCATGCAAATTGGTCGATTTAGATGTGTATTCTCGTTGTAGTCGGATTATAAATTCTAAACAATCAGCTGATTGGTTGCTCGGCTCACCGCTCGTAGCTCGATGCAGCCAACCGGCATGCGAGATTCGAGTGCCAGAAGGCACAAATTCCGTAGGTTCAACGGTAGATAGAATCAACATCTGAATAAAATCAACACCCAAACACAACGCAGAATATTAGGTCAAACAACAAACTAAAATGACACGTACAGTACAAAACGACAAAACGGACAAAACGAACAGTATAAAATCAACACCCAACACAACACCGAATATTAGGTCAAACAACAAACTATAATTACACACGATCAGTAGTAAAGTCAAGTCAAGTTTTATTTGTAAGCCTCACGGCCAGTTCACATCAACACAATCACGAAACTTGCATTATGCAAACAAAACAAAAACGATGTCACAACAAAAAAAAACTGGAGAAATACAGATAAATGATCAAAATTGGTGAATGCATCAATGAAAGCAAGCAAGAAAGCAGTACAAAATCACTTTCAACGTTTTGCGTTTCCAGAGTAGACGGCGAGATCAAGCACATGCGTCTGAAGAGCGACGGTCGCATGTTGGTCGTGCATCAGACGCACTTCGAGACGTTGAATCAGATCGTCGAGCATTATCGGACGCACGAGTTCTGGCACGGTGTTTGCCTGAAGTATCCGGTCAATGCCGCTACGGTACTCGAGTACGCGCAGGCCGGCAGGCAGGCGTACGCGGCCGAGGGGTGCTACATGGAGCTGAACACCAATGAGAATCAGGTGAATTCGTTGTTGTTGGTGGTCATCGCCAAGGGTGGGTGCACGCAATTTGGCCGATTTCGAGCGGGCTCGGTCGGCGGTGCGGACGCTGCGTCGTTGTGCGCAGAGTCAGGTGGATTCGTCGCGGTTGACACTGATGGTTGTGTTGTTGTTGTTGTTGTTGTTTGTTGCCCCCTTTTTATCCTTACCCAACGCCCTTGGGGAAAGGCAGTGTCGCAGTTTTTTATTGTCCACCACATGGGCTGCGACGTTGGAAGCAGTTTTTCTGCTATAGCAGTAGGCGTTGTGCAAGCTGCGCTGGTATGCATGGGCGCGATGTCATTAAAGTTCCTCACCACCGGAACAGCAATCTTGTGAATCAAGAAAGCCGACGTTTATGCTGCCGATCCATTAAGCCCCACGCAACCCGGGGCAGCCGAGTGGTCACGAGCGGAGTCGAACCCGGGCCTTCCGATTGGAAGTCCCAAGTGCTATCCACTCAGCACTCAGCCGGTACACTGATGGTTGTGCGTTTTTGGAGAGAGACACAGTTTACGAGTTCACTGGTTTTGTCGTGCGTGCATGGAGTTTTTGTTATCGCAGAACGTGTGAATTGTTGGGGTTGTGACGAATCAGAACACACACAAAATTCGCTAGAGTAAAAACAAAATGTCGAGATGAGAGCAGTTTTTTTTTGACAAGAATTTATCGGTAAATCGGGCACATTTGTATGATTGAGTCGCTTGTTGGTTTGTTGTGCTGCTTGCACAGCCAATCAGCGTGCCAGATTCGAATTTCAGTACGTTTCAGTGAACGCCACTTTTAATCTTTTCACACAGGAAGTCTCCGTGCGTGCCATCAGTCCGCACTACGCACGGGACCAGAGCGAGCTGTCGTTTCCGGCGAACGCTGTGATCACTGTGTTCCAGAAAACTGACACCACCATGTGAGTTGACGGCAACAATGACATTATTGGCTGAAACTATTGGAGGAACTTTCAAAAATCTCCAGTTCAAGCAATCGGCGGTTAGGACGTAAATAGACATTCATTCAGCGGTTGAAATGGCACATTTTGGAAAATATTTTTAATATTTGGAAAATTTGAAAGTTCAAAAGATTTGCTCCAGGCGCGGCAAGCACGCCGGTTACACCGGTTGGTTCCCATCGGATCGAGTCGTCGAGCTACAATCAACCGATTCGGAAAAGTCCGACTTTGATTACTCGCGATCGTTGGCCGGTTGTATTGTTGGTGAGGCCATTGGTGGCATTTGTACAAGTCTGTGTGTTCTGATTGGCTGTGTTCAAAGGCGGTGGCGGTGCACCCAATTAGCGTATCGCTAATTCACCGTTTTCTGTCGCGCATTTTGCAGCATTCTCGATCGGCGAACAAAAGCACAAAGTTTTTAGCTAATTGTCTATTTTAGAGGTAATTCAGTGTTCAAACAGCCGCAGCCACCAGTGAATCAACTCACTACAACAACTGTCCATGTGGTTCACCCCAGCGTTGTCCATTTTCACCCCAACGTTGTTCACTTTTATTTTTATTTATTTATGTATTTATTTGTTCGCGCGCCGGTTCCGGAACCCCTATGGTGCCAAACTCCGGCAGAAACGGGCAATACTGCCCCGAGCACAATTTACCTTCGGCTCTGGTGGGAGTAGACCATTAGATGTTGTTGGTCACTTTAGTTTCTCCATATAGTCTTGTCCGCAGCGGGGTTCGAACTTTCCACCTACAAAACGGTGGACGAAAGCCCTACACCTGCGCTACAGACGCTACAACTTTCACCCCCGAACGTTGCCACAGAGCAAATCCGCGCCGACGTCGACCCACCGGAGCTGCCCGGCTACACCGTACGCCCGAACGCGTTCCTCGTGCGACAGGCGGGCGCGCACTGGCGATCGATCGATAGACAGCCGTCGTTGATGATACTCGCGGCTGATGACGCGACCGACATGAACGACTGGATCAATGCGCTCAGTGACAAGGTAACACGGCGCTCGTTGCTGTTCCAGCTGCCCCCGATTGGTTGGCGACATTTGAGCGCATCTGTCAGTCGTACGGCCAACTTGCGTGCTGCTTTGCTGGCGTTTGTTTGCTATGGCACTCCCATTTGACGGTATGTGGTCGCGACATGCTGTCAAATGGGAATGCCATTGTAGTCGCGAGTGGAACGTGGTGGACATCAGATGACGGCGGCGTGCGTTCATTTGCGTCCCGTTATTTCCGGCCCACGCATTTCCGGCCCAACATTTCCGGCCCACTCATTTCCGGCCCACCCATTTCCGGCCCACCCATTACCGGCCCCGTTCATTTGCGTCCCACGCATTTCCGGCCCACTCATTTCCGGCCCACCCATTACCGGCCCAGCCCAACAATTCGCTTCAGTGACTTCAACTACCACCCACGGTACTTGGTCAACTTTGCCACTGGAAAGGGGCCGCATCTTTGCCACTGGTATAACTGCTAATAATCGCAACTTTGCCACTACAGGGTGTTGAAATTTATAGCACTAAAATAAATTGTTTGTTAGAAATGAAGTGAGAAATTGGCAAATAGAAATAGGAAGAAGGTCCCACTCCTACCTGCGCTCATCTCAGAACTACTTAAAGCCTGTATGTTTCGGTTGTTTTTTCTTTGATAAAAGGCTTGCGAAGCCTTAGGTCACCTACAGAAGTCTGTTGCCAATACCAATACAAGTGAATTGTGCAGTAACAAAGTATGACAACATCTGACCACAAGTAAAACGAATAAAAAACAAATACAAAGCCGTTTATTTCAGTGTTCTTTAATGCGGCTGTCAGAAATAGCAGAATTACGTGAAAGCAACACCCTGTAGTGGCAAAGTTGCGGCTGCACCTTAGGACGTGCATTGTTTGTGGCAAAGTTGCATACATGCAGGCGCGATTATTAGCAGTTATACCAGTGGCAAAGATGCGGCCCCTTTTTAGTGGCAAAGTTGACACACAATCCCACCCACTGCTATATTTCATTAGGAAAATCACATTGATCAGGCGGTTACACATTGAACTAGGGTTCGATTTTTTTAATTCTTTTTTCAATCGGATTTTTTTGTGATGCATCATTATTAAGAGATGTGCATGTGCTGTAGCGTTGCCCCTGCCCTATAACACAGGAAAGAAAAAAGTCAAAAACCAAATTGATCATTTTCACCTTATCAAAAAGGCTTGGCTTAGGATTAGGTTTAGGATCAGGAATGATTAGGATTAAGAAACACAACCTGGTTGTGGATCCGATCCACTGATCCACATGTCCAAATTTGGTTAGAGGGGCAATTTTCATAAAAGTTTTTGCTTATTTTAAGGATTAAAATGATTGAATTTGGCTCTGTGTTCAATACAAAATTCGAACTCAGCGCGTCAGCGAGGTTCGAAAGCTCTTATTTTTGTCGACCCATGTGTTGTTGTCATTAAAATTGAAAGTGCTAAATCAATCGGAACAAAGCAATAAATAAAAACACAACTGATTCATCGACGCAATTCAAACTGAGACATTTTATCCAATGTCAGGAACAAATCGGAGCGAAATGAAAACTAAAACCGAAATGAAAAATTTAAATATTTTTGTTAAAAGCATGTCGGTGAGCAGGTAATACAGTTTAGAGTGCAGTTTCAGTTTATTTTCGTTGTCCGTAGCGAAATACAGCGAAGGAAGAACTGATTATTGGGCTGGGCCGGTAATGGGCGGGCCGGAAATGAGTGGGCCGGAAATGAGTGGGCCGGAAATGTCGGGCCGGTAATGGATGGGACGGTAATGGGTGGGCCGGTAATGGGTGGGCCGGAAATGTCGGGACGCTAATGCGTGGGCCGGAAATGCGTGGGCCGGAGTTGACCCCGCACCGTGCGGCACATTCACCGCCCGTTCCCCAGCACATCGGGCCGCACGGCTATGGTCTGTGCTCTACATACATCTTTAATGACGCAGGCAAACATGCTGAAGGCGAAAGAAAAGGACCTTCGAATCGCTAGTGAACTGTCCGACCTTGTCGTCTACTGTCAAGCAGTGCCATTTAATCCGTCGAGTTTGTTAAAATCTGCTTTTTTTGTTGTTTTGCTCAATTACGGCGTCTCTGCCCATTCTTCTGAACTCGATTACTTATTTGTGATCTCATTCGCATTTCCATTTCTCCTCTCAAGGCGAAAACACCATTTCGTTTTTTTTGTCCATTGTTCGCACAGACGTCGCTCGGAATCCCATGCGCAAAGTAATTGTGTCCGTAATGCATTAAGACAGCGCACACGACACGATTTCGAAATCGCGTAGCCATTTTTTTAAGTGTCGTGTCCGTGCGCGCACGCACTGAAAAAACTAATTGCCAATTCCCCCCACTGCAGAAATCCCGGGCAACTTCTACGAGATGTGCTCATTCGCGGAGCACAAGTTTCCGAAACTGGTCGAAAAGGGTCTGATAGCGTTCAATCGCACGCAGCTGTCGCGTGTGTACCCGAAGGCGCAGCGCGTCAGCTCCACCAATTACGACCCGACTCCAATGTGGAATGCCGGCTGTCAGATGGTCGCGTTGAACTATCAGACTGCTGGTGTGTAATTGGGGTTTTTTGAGTTTTGGTTGGATGGGTTGACTTTGACACATGCGGTTTAAAAAACGTATTCGAATAAGCATTGCAACGACTCTTGGGACGATCATTCATTAATTGGTTTTTTTTTAGTTTTGGTTTGGATGGTTTGACTTTGACAGAGGCGTTTAATAAACGTATTCGAATAAGCATTGCAACGACTCATGGGACGATCATTCATTTGGAGCGCTACACGGATGATGTAGCACTTCTCTGCGGCATCAACAACATCAGTCGTCCGTGTACCACCAATACAAAGCGGGGCTCTGGTATTTTCGGTCGAATTTCTGGAAGTTACGAATTCAAGAAAAATGCTGATCATTCGTTCTTCGGCAAACGCCTTTGAGTGGTGCTGATATTCTGGATTGATTGTCCAAGCAAGCATTGCAAACGTCACAGCGACCGTCAACTGTTACTTGTTCACATCAGCCGCAATGTGAAAGAAATTGTTTTCAAGTTTCATCTCAGATCGAGCGATGCAACTGAATCAGGGTCGATTCATCACGAACGGCCGATGTGGCTACGTGCTGAAACCGGAGTACACGAAAGACCCGAATTACGATCCGGAAAGGCCGGACAGGGTCGTTGGCAACAAGCCGATTACGGTCACCATTGAGGTAGAAAATGCAGTTGAAACTGTCTGAGTTGCATTTGAACTGGACCTGCTGATTGGCTGTGATCGTATGGCCTAAAAATTGAAGGATCAGATTTGAAATGCCAGATAGACGTTTTGAATTGAAACAGATTTGAAACGCCAGTTGTTCTAAAGAGAAGCTGTTTTTGCACCTTGTTTTACCCAATTTTACAACTCGGTTTTCACGCCGGTTTTTTGACCAAAAAACCGAAGGTGATTCAAGTGAGTTTTCCAGGTGATCGCCGGTCGCCACCTGATGCGCGACTCGCAGGCGAGCGGCGGCCGCTCACGTGACATCGTCAGTCCGGTGGTGCAGCTCGAACTGATCGGTCTGCCGTGCGACTGCGGCGACTATCGCACCAGGGCAATCAGTGAGTGCCAGTGCATGCAGGCACGTGCTGCTGCTGTGGCACGCGTGCTGCTGTGGTGGCACGCGTGCTGCTGCTGTGGCACACGTGCTGCTGTTGTGGCACGCGTGCTGCTGCTGTGGCACGCGTGCTGCTGTGGTGGCACGCGTGCTGCTGCTGTGGCACACGTGCTGCTGCTGTGGCACACGTGCTGCTGCTGTTGTACGCGTGCTGCTGCTGTGGCACACGTGCTGCTGCTGTGGCATGCGTGCTGCTGATGTGGCACACGTGCTGCTGCTGTGGCACACGTGCTGCTGCTGTTGTACGCGTGCTGCTGCTGTGGCACGCGTGCTGCTGCTGTGGCACACGTGCTGCTGCTGTGGCACACGTGCTGCTGCTGTGGCACGCGTGCTGCTGCGGTGGCACACGTGCTGCTGCTGTGGCACGCGTGCTGCTGCTGTGGCACACGTGCTGCTGCTGTGGCACGCGTGCTGCTGCTGTAGCACAACACTGCATGCAGTGCCTGAAATCAGAGTGCACCGAAAGCAACGAACTGCATTTCGCATTAATAAATTACACACAATAATAAACTGCAATAATAAATTACACACACACACACAAACTGCATTTCGCGAATGTTTCTTGCCGGACGTGGCCCACTTTTGACGGCCGCAGTCCCCGTGGTACACCACCGGCGTGCCATCGCACGACACCGGTGCTTAAGGGTTTCGCTTTTTTGTTGGCCGCAGTTTTCGGCACTGTTATTGGATCGGTTAAACCAGCATAATGAAGCCATTTTTCAGGATAGAGTCGTAAGATGTGAAGATTATTTGATATTTTTCAATTGTACCATGTACGTATTTCAGCGAGCGATGGCTTGCATCCGGTCTGGTGTGAGACGACCGAATTCAACGTGTCTTATCCAGAAATGGCGATGCTCAGATTCTACGTGGAGGATGGTGATTTTCACTCGGATCCGTTCATTGGACAGGCGACCTTGCCGCTCGACTGCGTGCGCACCGGTTGGTAACAAACGTTTACTGCTCTTCCATGCGCTTAATTTTGAGTTGTGACGTGATTGGTAGTTATGAAAGGCATAGTTTTGAGCAAACGATCAAGCCTTTGGATTTTTTAACAACACAGTACTGAACCAGACAATCGACACGTTAGCAACACAAATGTTCATTTTAACCACCTCCAAATCGCGCGACTGCTGGCTCGAGCGCTGGTGAACGCTCAGCACTGGTGGTCAAACAGGTTTTCGCTGCTCTGAAACACCATTTTCCATCTTTCCTTTTGCACATCATCTGCAGGCCTCCGAAGCGTCCAGTTGGGCAACACGTTCAGCGAGGAATACGAGCTGGCGACGCTGCTGGTGCACATTGAGAAGCGCACGCGAAGCCCGTCGGAGCGGAAACCGCCGCACGGCAATAATGAGAACACGCCATATTATCAGAATCAAAGTGTCGTGAATGCCGCGCAGAAGAGTGCGCTTGGCCAGCGGAACAATTACGTGAATGCGACGCCGGCTGCAGCGGATGTGAATGGTGATTGTGAACGGTAAGGGGTGTTTTTTTGGATTGGATTAAGGGTCTATTTGAGTTCCAAACAATGCAAGTCTTTTTGAGTGCATGAGCACTGCCACAACCAATCGGTCTCATCGTTCGCAAATTCAAATTCAAATCCACCAATTTGTACGGTGGTTCTCTGCATTTCGGCCCGGCCAACATCATATGCAGAAGAGGGGTGGCCTCATCAGTGATGTGCCCCTCCTGAAACACTTGAATACAAAACTTGAACATTAAACTTAATTTTTTCGGTATTTTTCTTAACTTAACAAAACTTAACAAATCTTTGAGTGCATGAGGACTGCCACAACGTATCAGTCTCATCGTTCGCGATTAAAAATTGAATCGAACATGTGTTCAATCTCAAACGACCGCCAATATCATGGCAGGCCAGTGACCACCGCCGCCAGCTGTCCGCCAGTTGGCGACGATGACGTCATCACGAATCGAGTGCGCCCGCAGTCGTGCGCTGACGAGCCACCGCTCGCTTGCACCAATGATTTGAGTGCGCTTGAACTGAACAGCACCGTCGGTCGCCCGACTTCGTCCGTGTTTGAGCGCAACATGGACGCAAACGACACGGCAAACTGCGAGGTGACGCCGGCACGGGTCGCACGCGGCGACGCCACTGTGAATGGTGCGTTGATGCGAGGGCAGCGGATGCACTTGGCCGGTTAGAGGTGGCACTCACTCACTCACATTCGGCTGATTTTGCTTTCAGATTGTGTTCGTTGATTTCAGATCTCGAACTAAAGCGGCGTTCATGAAACAGTATTTAGTGATCGCGTCGTTATGTTTCAACACAGCTACGCGTTTCATGAATGCGCCTTAACAAGTATTGCTTCTATATTATGCTATGTTAGATTGCGTTTCAAAGGCAGCATTCATGTTGATCGGATAGCCTGAGATACTCAAAATCGCCATCGAATGCAGCGCGAAAAAAACTCATATCTCAGGACACCAATGACTTCTTTACTCTGACGATAATAGCTTATGGAATGAGGCACTGAGGTGTACAGTGTCGTTCAACTGGTTTCATTTTGTCGGACAGGCTCGGACGTACGACGCTCCCGGGTGCTCCCGGCCACCGACGGCTCCGCGGGATCGTCGGATCTCGACGCGAACTCGAATGCGGCCGCAGTGACGGCGACAAAAAACGGAAAGGTGGACGCTAAAAAGTGCGTGCTTGCGTGCTTGGTGTCGTACGGGATTGTTCCGTTTTTTTTTCTGTTGATTGGCATTATCACTGCTTTTTAGCCTACCTACTATTTCTGAAACACCCTGTACAACTATTGTTTTTCTTGTTTGCAGCGGAACAAAGAAGAAATTGAGTATACAAAAGAAAATCAGTCGCATGTTCAGCGGCGGTGGAAGTGGCAGCTCGAAAAAGGGACGATCTGAAACAAACTGAACCTTTTTGTACAATTTTTGTCTGTTTTCTCGCATTTTTGCTTTTTGTTTTTTTTGGATCTGAATTGTGCCAATGATTTATTGTGGGACTTGAGTTGTTTTGCGCTTTTTTGGTGCCAATGAAAAGCTATATAATGTTTGAATTCGACACAGATTTGTATGACAGATTTTCTCGTTTTTACATTGCTTATTAGTGAGAATTTTTTCAATATTTTCTTTTCAAATATCAACCGCAAATGTGCTTTTTGTGTGTATAAACTCACGGTCATGTCAAAAATACGATTGTTGTGGCTTCCTCAGCTTTTACATGTGATTCCAAATTGTGAATGTTCATGAGTTTTCGGTGTTTGAAGTCTACGTTCACGTATTGCAGGGCGTTCATACTTTTTGCTTTTAGCTAAACACCATTGCTTCCTACAGTCACCATTCAATTTTCAGATTCGGAATGATTTACAGTCAATTTCAGGTTCTACTTCAGTTTAGCAGTAATTCTCTGATGCCTTCGGGATATTTTGTGGGGGACTCTATACTTAACTAGAATAGCATAGTTCTTGTTCATTTAATTTGGTCCAACAGATGAAACAATCTGCGGTTGTGTAGCAGCAATCAGAGTTCAATCGTTTTTCTGTGTATATTTAAAGTGAGACAATCGCAAATTCGATGCTTCGTTTTTACTTGTTCCGCAACCTCATATCACACAAAAATTGTTTATTTTTGAAATGTGATTTTTGTGATTGTGATTTTTCTGTTGATTGACGAGCCGTTGGAAAGTTTTAAAACTACTTGCTTTGAAAAAGCAGCACACATATCTATATCACTGTCATAAAAAGTTTTCTCGCTGTTTTTATTCCAGAATTTTTCAATTTTCTTGCTCTCACCAAAAGAATTTGTTAATTTATTGAAGTATCACAAGTACATATTAGCTGAACTTTGCACTAGTCTTGGCAACTTGGTAGCATTTTTAAAGTTAGTAATGTTTTCAAAATTGAAGTTTTTTTTCAAATAAAAGTTGTTACTTTTCGTCTTGTTGTTCTCTATTATTGCCAACCTTTTCTCTGATTTTTCATTAATCAAGCGCAATTTTTCGACACTTTGTAATTTGCTCCGATTTTCCTTTTTTCCTATTTTTTGCAAGCGTTTCCTTCGGATTTCTGCGCAATCATAAACGTAGCCGTTTATGAAACGTTCTGTTTTTGTTTGGTTGCCGTGTTTAAGATGAACTGGAGAAATCAAATGAATAAACGTTCAAAATGTGTCGATGGTGTGAAAAGAACACATGAGTTGCTGTTATTTCACCATGCCATGCGGTGTCGGCGTGTACTTCACAAAACAAACAGCAGTTATTTTCCCTCGAAGTGGATGCTTTCAATTCGCACTTTCGTCAATTTCCAAAAGAGGAAAACGTCGAAGCGTATTTCATTTTAACCTTCTGCCGCATGCCACATTGCCTTATTGCAAATGAACAAGTCCGCTTGCTTTCAGTTCACTAATTCATGTGCGACTGATCTCGGAACTGCTCGCGAATGGCCAGTTCATCGTCTCGGACACTTTCGGTCGGTGGGACTGCAGTGGAAGCGGACTGCGACGCGATGCAGAACCTGCTGGAGACGTACGAACAGCTCGCGAACATCCCGACGCCACAAAACGGCCGCATTGCGAAAACGAATAAGCCCAATGTTTATGCTGTTAGTTGCATCGTTATTGTGGTGCAATTTTTAGTACAAGAAGTTCGCTGTTTGCGGTTTCGCCGGGTGTAAACGCATATCGCGCGGTGCCGCCTGGCTCGTCAGTGCGACGGACACCAGGCAGAATTGCTGAAGGTGTTTTTACCACAGACAGATCTTGTAGTCTGGGTAAAACATCAGCGAACCTAGAAAGCAGAATCGCACAAAATCAGCCATCCCGGGCAATAAAGCCACAAGGGACCCGGTGTTTTCTGAGTGTGTGCAATACAAGAAGTGTTCCGGCTTTCGGGCGTCCATGTTCAGCTGGTCTACGCCACAGTATCTGCCCTGAATTTACCACCAATTCAGTTCAGTTAATGTCTGATCATGCGTTGTGCCGGAGTGCAAACATTGTTGTTGTTTTTTTGGGATTTAGGCGATGTTTCCAGCCAGGGCTAACCCAGAGCAGCGTACAAGAACGCCATTTAGTAGGGCGCCCATCGAGGTTTGAGTCATTAAGTGCTTATATACACCTCTCGGCGGGGCTCGATCCCCCGAGCGCTCAGCCAATAGTCAAACGCACTACCGACCAGGCCACGATGGTGAAAACGTTCGCGGCATTTTCCGCTTGCTGTATCCAAAAAAAACTCAATTTCAGGCGACAAGTTACTGGTCGAACGACGACCCGCAATTGAAAACGAGCAACACGCGGCACAGCGCTGCGTTGGTCGCGCTACCGACGGACGCCAGCGCGCACGTGATCCACTGCTCGTTCGAGCCGGTCGTCGACACCGAGTGCGCGTTTTTTTTTGTTTCTCGTTGCTTTTTTTCTCTTTTTTTTTCTCACTTTTCTGACTCTTTTTTCTCACGTTTCTCAAGGCGCATTCATGAAGCAGTATTTAGTGACGCGTAGCGGTGTTGAGACATAGCTGCGCGGTCAGTAAATGCTGCTTCATGAATGCGCCGTAACTCTTTTGTTCTCACTTTTCTCACTCTTTTCTCTCTTACTTTTCTTGATCGTCTGTTGTTGTTGTCGATGTACGTACAAGCCTTGTATTCGAACGTGTCAGACCAAATGATGTCATGTGCTCTGAAACATGTGTTTGTCATGCACAACCCCCTCGGGACTGTCACGTTTTAGCTGATCCCTTCACATGAATAAATACGTGACGAGGTCAACCAAACAGACGGGCGTTTATAAAGACAACCAAACCCGACCTATTGTTATTCACCTGGAAGGTTTTCAAGTGGCCTTTCATTAATTCTGTCGATTATCTCTGACTGTTTTCAATCGAAAAAAATGCCAAATATCCACTTTTTTTGTCAATCCAGCAAGCAAAGCCACGTGTACAGTCGCAGCGACCGTTACAGCTGCTCGTTAAGCAGCGTGAAAGACGAGAAAGCGGGCGGAGACAAAACGAAACAGTGCATTCGGGTGTTCGATCATGAGAAGGCGCTCAATGTCTGTGCCAAGGACATGGCCTCCGTGAAGACGCACGGCAAAATCATTCATTCCGGTGAGAAACCGACGTGCTAGCAACGGACTTACACGGCATGGCCGAATAAATGAGGCAGTCCTGGTATTCTCCCTCAAGGCGGCATTGGTCGCAGACCAGGAGTTGTCTTTTTCAAGAATGCCAAGATAATTCCCAATTGTGTGTGCAAGGGAGAAAGACTGAACAGAATAGCATCAAGAATATATCAGTTCAAACAAACAAACGTCAACTTTTGACACACAATCGGCTTTCTGAATGGCTTTTTTCTTTCATTCAAATTTCGCGCGCTCCTTGCACCCTGAAAAAAGCTGCCATGTTTACGCGGCCACTCCGTACTGATTGTTTTCAAATTGAGCCTATCGTGTTATCACACCTCACACCAAGACCCAACCAGTTAGACTTGGAATTAGGTCATTGGAATTGAGGGAATTTATTGAAAAAATTAATTGACCTAACTGTTGGAATTCGATGCAAGAACAAGTGAAACGCAGACATCGGAATTTGACAACGATAACAGAATGATTGCGAAATGTGCTTTTCAGCAACGATGGGCAAAATCAACTGGTCTTACGGCGAGGGTCATCTTCTGTATTTGGCAGCGCGTCATTTCGAGCCGAAAGGCTTCTACGATGAAAACTTCCAGATGTTGAGTCCCGACGAGCAAGCGGAGAAATTGCAGTTTATGGTCAGTGCAGTGGCCTAGCTAGTAGATCGTTTTTTTTTGGGTTCCATCTTGGCCTATAAGGTTAACACGACCAAAATATCGTTGCAGTTGTTTTTTCGGTCAGATTTTTTCCCTTCCCAAATCTTCTCTACCAAGCAGGCATGTGTTTTTAGGGCACCAAATACGTGTATCGCGAGTCGTGGGGCGAACAGTTGGTGACTAGTGTGCAGCCGGTGATGTGCGTCATGGACGTGTCAAGCATGAATGTGACGGCGTTGGAGAATGGCATACCAGAGCTGGTTGAGCCGTCGCAGGTGAGACATCAGGCGATTTGGTTGTACGTTCGGTCGGTTGCACTTTTGTGCCCTACTATTATGTTTTATTTTGGCCCCGAGACTCAATGCGCCAACGGATAGGTAAACAGTTGCATGCAAGAGGCGGGAATTCAAATTTCGTACGATGATCCGAGTGCCCGAAGAGGGCCGGGTCACTTTCGCTATCATGAATTGTTACATGAAGATTGAAACTAGTGTCTTTTCGACGTCTCTGGTAACGCATTAAGTCGCAGAAAAAAAAATAGTCAAGCTGTTTTGGTCGACTGCAGATCACTTGTGATACTTGATATCATGTCTGAAACCAGGATAGACGGGACCACCAATGAAAAGCTGTCAAGAAACTGAGAGCGTCAAAACAGACTTTTTGTGTGTTTCAGCCAATTTGGTCGCCTGACGACGACGGCGTCGTGTTCGTCGGCCTCGACGTCCGCCACGGCAAACTCGGACGAATGTTCTGCTTCAATCGGCGGTTGGTGCCCCCGATTCGGTATATTCAAGCTTCAGCGCCAGTGTTTCAGCATTTTCCACCGGCCATTTTCCAGCGCTGCAATCTACTACTACAATCTCCAATCGGCGCGTTGTGTCCGGTTGAGTGAGTCGAGCGCAAACGCGGCCGTCAGCTGGCCAACGTTCAGTCCAGACGGGCGTACGCTCGTTTGGGTGCAGCGGCCGGCGGGCGGCACGCACGCTGGCTGCGCTCGATTGGCCACGGTTGGTTGGTTGTTGTTGGGATTTTTAGGCGAGGTTTTTTCAGCCACGGCTAACCCAGAGAAGCGTACAAAACGCCGTTGAGTAGGGCGCCCATCGAGTTTTCTCTTGTCATCAAGTGCCTATACACCCCTCGGCGGGGCTCGATCCCCCGAGCGCACAGACTGGAGTCTAACGCACTACCACCAGGCCACGAGGGTGACAATGGTGCTGCCAGACGTTGTGTCATTGCTGGCTGGTGGCAGCTAGGGTTGGCGTGGAAAAAAATACCGGTTTTTCCCAGGTAAAAAACGGGTTTTTATACGCGTTTTTTTCCAGACCTAAAATTGGTGCCTTGAAAAAAGTGGGAAAACAACCGCGTTTTTTACCGGTTTGCAAAACCTTGTGGCAGCCAATCAGACTGGCGATACAGAAGCCGTTGACAGGGTAACAGACCCGTATGGTGGCTTTGTGTACCGCGGTGCAATCAATCTGAAGCTATCTAGATATCATCGGCGCTTCCCGCTAGCGTATAGTACCCCATACCATAGCACGTCTCCTAAACCAGCGTAGGAGTTCCGGAACGAGTGATGAAACAATCCCATTCCGTCACATCCATCTCAGCAGTGTTTTTTTTCAGTACGACTGGGAGAAGAAAACGACGGAGACCGTACTGGACATTGTTCACGATTATCCTGGTTTGTTGCGCTCTTTTTATCTGCAGTGCCCTCTGCTACAAGAACAACTGCAAAAGGTCTGGGCTGTTGAGTGCGTGCGCGGAAAGCTACACCTCCATGGGTCTCCGTATCTCATGCTGTCTAAACAGTTTTAGCGGAGCATCCCGCATTCTTGCGAAATAAAATGAATGAATGAATGAATGAATGAATGACACCTAAGGTCAGGATCTGAGCTGAATTTTTATTCTACGGTGAATCGATCTTGCCGACGGACTTAAAAACAAGCCACCCAACACAAAACAATTCGTTAACAAACCTTCTTCACAGATTGATCAAAAACCAAGTCAACACATTTCGGCTTGAGGCCCGGCAAAAAGAGATGACGTTGATGAAGATGCCACTCTTTTATTATTTTATTTTTTTATTCAGACGGAATCAGAACTGAAATGAAAAAGGCATTGTAGCGTCTTCAAAAGGTCTGGGCTGTTGTGTTACACACGCGCGCGCGAGAGCGAATCAAACAATTTTCTTTCCTTTTATTAATTATACAAACACAGACTAAAAATAATGTTCACTACAATAAACTTTTATACAAATAAAAACGGAAGTGGCAGTACTTTAAGATAGGCTTTTTCACAATACCGACCCTCCTTAGGCACAATTAGGGTTGGCATGGTAAAAATACCGGTTTTTTTTACCGGTAAAAAAACACGTATTTATACGCGTTTTTTTACCAGGGCAAAAATTGGTGCCTTGAAAAAAACGGGAAAAAGACCGTTTCTGTATTTTTCCGGTTTTTTTCGTATTTTTCCGTTTTTTTTCAATTTCGGACCCTGAGTTTTCATATCATTTTTGATGAGAAAATGAGAAAATCTGTGACCAAGAAAAATATGATGACGAAATTGACACTGATGTTTTGAAAGAACTGTTACGCGAGGTGCAAGAATCGGCTGGAGCTGCCGAGCTGAGCTGAATTCAAAAATTCCAAATGTCGCTCAAAATTGTCTTTCTTACACAATCACTGATTTGTTTTCTTTTTTTAATCTGAACTGACTCTAACTTCGATTTAATTGCGTTATTTCAGCAAATTGTGTTCGTCTATTGTGACCAAAAACTGTCCCGTGAAAACGCTGTGTTTTTTCCTGTTCAATTGGTGGAATATAAACGATTGAGCAAAAGATAATGTTCGATTTATTGCTGACCTTTTGGGTTTTCAAGCCCAAACATAATTTAGTTTCTTTGTTGGTGCACGATATTTTGAACAAAGCATTCTGAAAGTTGTTTTCACAAATCCTGGTTCAATTAAAGTCGGCTACGAAAAATATGTGGGGTTTTACAACTTTTTGGCTTTCGTTTTTTTCCGGTAAAATTACCGTAATTTTACCGGTAAAAATACAGGTTTTTTTACCACGATTTGAAAAAAACGGTATTTTGCCAACCCTAGGCACAATCCTAAAAAAGTTTTCAAATTTTGACGAATTTAATACCAATCGAACCGCCTCGATGCGCTGAGTTCGAAAATCATATTTGTTGTTTAATTTGACTTTTTTTATGCTCTAAATTTAAGAAAAACCTGTTTTTTGACCCCCTTGTAGTAAAACAGTTTTAACTTGCTTCTGCTTGAAGCTATCGATAAAAATCAAAAACCAATCGATTCCTCTTGTTTTCGCGCACATTTTTCGTTATTATACTATAATCTGAAACTGCTGTTTTATGCTCTGTATTTTAAAAAAACTAAAAAGGTTGCGTTTTTCGGTACTTTATAAGCGAGTGTGAAGTATGGTTTCTAAGTAATTCTGAAAGACCAGCAAAAAGTGTATAACCATGTAAAATTTCAGCTTCAGAAAGTGTTGCAGGGATTCATACGACACAAAAGAAAATGACATGTCGCATGCGCCGGTGGTCAATATGCCGCATGCATACTGTACATACATGCGCGCACACACACAGTCACAGTGCATGCAGTGCGTGCGCTGCTTGTTCAGAGTCATGCAACGCACCAAAGTATAGCGTTATGCAACGCACCAAAGCATAGCGTTATGCAACGCACCACAAATCGTTGAGCACAGCAACAATACAGCAGCACAATTTTGTCGTTCGTAATTTTCTTTGTGCTTGCCAGCAGGGTTTATCCTGGTATGACGAAAAATTGCGGAGCAACGGTGACAAAAATCCAAAAGCGGCTTCTGAGGTAAATTTTTGCGCTGATTGCGAAGAAGTGGTTTTGTGGATTTTTTCAAACGTGTCCGGACTAAAATGATGTCATTTGCTTTAAAAACGCACGTTTGTTAAAGTACAGGCACTAAAATGTCGGTTTGATGTGACTGATTCGACATTCACCATTTGTTTCCGGGAAGAAACCGGCTAAACAGAACGTCTGGTTTGCTGTGAACGGCAAGCGCATGTTTGGCGGCACATGACGTCATTTCAGTTGGACACGTTTAAAAAATAGGTCATACCGTTGCGTAATTTTGCTACAGTAACCCAAAATTCACGATTTTTGTTTTTTTGGCCCTGTTTTTGGGTTGTTTCTGGTCCGTGTGGTGTTATACTAAAACAAATATTGTCAAATTGAATATCAATCGACTCTTCTTGATCAGGCGAGCAACTTTCGTTTATATACCGTAACTATATTTTTACTACCGTAACCCGTAGAGCACAATTTTCACAATTTTTGACTATTTTTAGGCGTGAAAGTGGCATTTTTAATCCCTGTATTGTTCTAGTTGCTCGAATTAAATCAAATTTAGTATCAATTAATTACTCTTGGTCAATCGAACAACTTTCGTTCAAATACCGTCATTATATTTTCACCACCGTAACCAATACAGCACGAATTTTTACCATTTTTTAACCTGAAAGTGGCATTTTCGATTCCTGTAGTGTTCTAGTTGTTCGAATTGGATCAAATTCGGTATCAATCAATTATTTTTGGTCAATCGAACCACTTTCATTTAGATACCGTAACTATAGCTTGTCTACCGTACCCACTGAAGCACGGTATATTTACCAATTTTTTCCATTTTCAGGCCTGAAATTGGTTTTTTGGTCCATGCAGTGTAATACTTGAACGAGTCTAGTCAAATTTGCTACCAATACACTCCCCTTGATCAGGCGAACCCTCAGGTGCTGAAACCGCAACAAAAGGGGGTTTTCGGGTACGCTGAGTTGGTCCCTAAATAATTGGGCATGAGAAGAAACACCCTGGTTACGGTAGTCAAGCAGTGATTACGGTATCTGAATGAAAGTCGTTCGTCTGATCAATGGTATTGGTAGCGAATTTGACCAGACTCGTTCAAGACTAACACTGCATGGACCAAAAACCAATTTCGGGCCTGAAAGTGGTGAAAATTGGTAAATATACCGTGCTTCAGTGGGTACGGTAGACAAGCTATGGTTACTGTACCTAAATTAAAGTTGTTCGATTGGCCAAGAGTAATTGATTGATACTAAATTTGATTTAAATTGAACAACTAGAACAATACAGGGATCAAAAATGCCACTTTCACGCCTAAATATGGTAAAAAATGGTAAAAATCGTTCTCTACGGGTTACGGTAGTAAAGATATAGTTACGGTATAAAACGAAAGTTGTTCGCCTGATCAAGGGGAGTTGATTGATATTAAATTTGGCTATTGTGCATTTATTCAAACGTATCCGGACTAAAATGATAAATTTGCTTTAAAAACGCCTGTTTGTCAAAGTACAGGCACTAAAGTGTCAGTTTGGTGTGATTGATTCGACATTCACCATTTGTTTACAGGAAGAAACCGGCTAAACAGAACGTCTGGTTTGCTGTGAACGGCAAGCGCATGTTTGGCGGCACATGACGTCATTTCAGTTGGACACGTTTAACACGACACAAACAAACGCTAATACCTCGTAGAATAGTTTTCTTGCCAATGATTTTGAATCAGTTTTACTGTCAGTACTATGCAATGGAGGCGTGTTGTTAATGTTCGGTATTTATCAAATAAATGTATGTTTCAGTGAAAAAAAACCTGCGAATAGTGTACTAGATACACTCAGTGGTCTAAAAAACAAAACAAATTAGCATGGGATTCTTTTACAGCGTTTGTACGGCTGAGGCAACACACGCGCAATACACAGCACACACGCACACACACGCGCAGCGTTCCAATACTTTTGGCCGCCACTGTATAACACCACACGGACCAGAAACAAACAAAAACAGGGCCAAAAAACAAAAATCGTGAATTTTAGGTTACTGTCACAAAATTACGCAACGGTACCCGCTTTTTTCGCAATCAGCGCAAAAAGTTACCCCAGAACCGACTTTTCGATTTTTGTCACCGTTGTTCCGCAATTTGTCGTCATTCACACAGGATAAACCCTGCTGGCAAGCACAAGGAATATTACGAACGACAAAAATTGTGCTGCTGTATTGTTGCTGTGCTCAACGATTTGTGGTGCGTTGAACAACGCTGTGCTTTTGGTGCGTTGCGCACAGCTGAACAGCAGCGCACGCGCACTGCTTGCGTGCACTGTGACTGTGTGTGTACAGTATGCATGCGGCATATTGACCACCGGCGCATGCGACATGTCATTTTCTTTTGTGTCGTATGAATCCCTGCAACACTTTCTGAAGCTGAAATTTTACATGGTTATACATTTTTCGCTGGTCTTTCAGAATTACTTAGAAACCATACTTCACACTCGCTTATAAAGTACCGAAAAACGCAACCTTTTTAGTTTTTTTTAAAATACAGAGCATAAAACAGCAGTTTCAGATTATAGTATAATAACGAAAAATGTGCGCGAAAACAAGAGGAATCGATTGGTTTTTGATTTTTATCGATAGCTTTAAGCAGAAGCAAGTTAGAACTGTTTTACTACAAGGGGGTCAAAAAACAGGTTTTCCTTAATTTTAGAGCATAAAAAAGGGTCAAATTAAAAAACAAATATGATTTTCGAACTCAGCGCATCGAGGCGGTTCGATTGGTATTAAATTCGTCAAAATTTGAAAACTTTTTTAGGATTGTGCCTAGAGGTGTGGAGGCCGGGTCGGTCGACTCAAAAAGCCTATCTTAAAATACAAGAATAATTACGATTACAAAAACGGTAGAACAATTTAAAGACAATTATAAACTAGTTGGCAGTAATTACATTACAAAGAAAATTTTAAACAAAGTATATAACAGTTGAGTGCGTGCGGTAAAAACTGTGGTTGCCTTTACTGATAAAACCCCGTTGTTCATCGGCAGAATGTTTCGACGGAGATTTTTGACGTAGTCGCCTACCACAGTAAGCAAAATACATCTCGCCAGGGACCGGGTCCAATTTCTTTGGCGGGCCGTTCGACAGCTTCGCGAGAATATCCGTGATGTCGTGGTCTAATTCGTCCGTGTCTTCAAGGAACGATAGAAAAACCTTTTTTGGCACGCGATACCATTTTCTTTTCTTTTTTTTGGCCAGTAGCCGTGTTCATTCAACGGCGCTTCGCCGTGATAAAATGGCGCTCATTCGCGATGAATACCGCGACTTCGTTCTTGCGCCTATCCCATTCGGTGAAGAATAATAGTTCTTGTTCAAGTTTTCCTGTTTCGAGCTTTTGGCTGACTGAATCGAGCTGCTCTGAAATAAGAAAACAGAACAATCAAGCGCTGAACGATGGGCTGAACCAATCGGCTTACCAACCAACGACGTACGAGCCTCGACCTCGTCCACGACCTCTGTGCGGAGGCGGGTTATCGACTGGTAGCAGTTACGCTCGTATTATTGGTCCTGGATAAAGTGGTGGTGCAGTATAGCGCGTTCGCACCCTTTCCTGCCAACGATTTCCGCCATTATTTTGCCAGGCGTTATAATTCCCTCTTTGGTTATGTGATCCCCGTGGTCGATCACCAAATGAGTTCCTGCGTGCCAGTGACATTCGGTGTTGAGGCTGAAACCGCATTTGTGCTGGGAACGCTGTGGCCGGCGATTGCTTGGTGGAGAGCTCCAAGTTGGAGAATGGGGATACACTGGTGGTAATTCATTCAACAGGTTTGGGCATAATGTCTCTGGAGCTGCTCCCCCCGGCGTTGGCGCTAACAAACCTTCTTCACAGATTGGTCAAAAACCAAGTCAACACACTTCGGCTTAAGGGCGGGCAAAAAGAGAAGACGCTGATGAACCATTTTTATTATTTTATTTTTATTCCGACAGAATTTGAACTGAAATGAAAAAGGCAATAATACATACAAAAATCGACCTATTTATAGCCATGAGCACCGTATCTTTGTTACCAGCTTGCGCGCAAACAAAAATCCGAGGCCACTTTTTTGCAATTTCTGGACAAACTGCCGTTAATCGACAAGAAAAATGTATGCATAAAATCGTAGAGAAAACGAACGGTGGGGGAAACTGTTGTTTGCGCGCACTGCTAATTGCAACGTTCATAAATAAACATACAGAGAGTCAGAGTATCGCTTTCAATCACGCATAACGACCATCATCATTACAACAAACATTATCATAACTAATTACCGCACACTAAACATTACGCTACCATAGCACGCTATCTCTGTACACGAGACACGCATGGCCTTAAGAAGCGCGCACGCTGTTCGCGCAACTATCTGGGTCATGACGTGGAGACCGCTCGCTCCTTCGTTATACCAAAGGTTTCTTGTGACTTTCGGGAAAAACTTTCTCTTCCTTTTTTTATTCAGGGACCAATATCGGAACGTCACAAATCAGGCAATTTTGTATAATTTCAGTCAACAGACATTCATGTTGTACCTTTGACTGTTCAGCAACAGACGACGTTTTCCCTGGCCTCGAGGTTTCGTATTTTCCGTTTGCCGAGCGCTGTTGGTCGACAGATTGCATCCGTCTCGTTTGTTCCACACAGTGGCGCTCAAATCGGGTTCGTTTTTGGATAAAGTATTGTTTTTTTTAGAATGTTTGCTTTTTTAAGAGTGATAGATAAATGTTGCTGAAAGCTATTTGTGAGTTCTGAGGAGCTGATTGATCGTAGGAGCTCCGAGCCTTGGACTCGTTTCGTACCACAATTCTTTTGAAATCTACAGGAGATCGTTGTGATCAACATAAAGACGAAGACGGTCACCAAACTTACTAACATCGGTGCGTGTTGTCTGCTGTGTTTCATTTTCTCTATTCACACTTAAGGCCCGTTCATACTGACGTATGCTGACGTACGTAAAGGCACGTCTCCATGAACGGTAATAAACAATAATAACACAAGACTTAAAGTGACGTGACGTGCAGTGCCGTATACGCATACGTCAGTATGAACGGGCCTCAAGCAGTTAGTTGCTTTTTAGTCAATGTTTTAATGAACACAATGTCATTCGACAAATCGTCTGCATGCGTGCTTCACTGGGGTTACCACAAAAGGTCTGCCAGCGAAAACACCACAAGACGACTCACGCCCTCTACTTCTGGCAACCCTGTGCATAAGCGCGCTGTTCGTGTATGAACAGTCTGTCTGTGGTAAAACACCCTCGGCAGTTCGGCCTGGTGTCCGTCGCACCGCGATATGCGTCTACACACCTGGCGAAACCGCAAACAACGAACTTCAAGTATTGCAGGCCAATGCCACGGCAGTTGGACACTGATTGACGTCGGCGATGACGTCATTCTGGCGTCATGCTCAGCGCCGAATCGACCGCCATGTCTGCTGGCGGCGCGTCTCCCGCCGGACGGTCACGAGCGGTCGATCGTTTGGCTGAAGATCGACAACAACAACAGTGAACTGGTGAAGCACGAGCGCATTATGGCGCCCGCGACGTGGCAGCTGCTTGCGTGCCGGCGGCCCCCAATGGCGGACGAAACTGACGGATATTGTTAGTGGGGTGGTGGAGTTGTTGTTGTTGTTGTTGTTGTTGTTTGGGATTTTTAGGCGATGTTTTCAGCCAGGGCTAACCCAGAGAAGCGTACAGAACGCCATTGAGTAGGGCGCCCATCGAGTTTGTCTCTGTCATTAAGTGTCTATACACGCCGTCGGCGGGGCTCGATCCCCCGAGCGCACAGACTGTAGTCGAACGCACTACCACCAGGCCACGAGGGTGACTAACCCTTTGTTTCAGCCAGTCGGCTGAACTGCTGAGTCCTGGTCTGATTGAGACAGTGCACTCGGTCGACAAAGTATGATGTTGCACTCAAAACTTGAAATACTCACTCACAAGTCTATGTTACTGCAGCGCTTGTTTGTGACCCCATGCATTGTTTCAGACTAGGAGCATTCATGAAGCAGTATTTTGTGACCGCGCAGCTATGCTTTAACACAGCTACGCATCACTAAATACTGCTTCATGAATGCGCCTTCAGATGTTTGCTTTTTTCAGTGTTCGGTTATTCCGTCTGCTGATTGGTCGTCTGAACTTCTGAACGTGATAAAGCTGGACCAGCGTGCCAGTCATGCGTTTGCGCTCTCATTTCCGTGTTATACCAGTGCCAATCAGTGTTCATGTTCTGTTCTCTTCAACTCTGGACCTTCATTTCTCCATTTCAGTGGATGTGCCCTTTGAAGCAATCCTCACGAAGCCTCTAGCTGGCCCGCAATCGCCCGGCAGTCTGCCCCTGATAGCCATTCCGCATGGCGGGCCGCATTCCGTTTGTCTGACGGCGTGGTCGCTCGCGAATGCGCTTTTCCTCTCGTTGGGCTATGCAACACTGCAGATCAACTACAGGGGATCTGTTGGTTAGTGCGCTCGGTTCTCTGGTGGTGCAACGTTCTGGTGTGGTTTGGTTTGGTTTGAACTCGAGTAATCAATCAATCTTCAGTCGTCCGCAATGCAGCTTGTTTCACTACGCATACACACTTCCCTGTTCTCGCAGCGCTTCTCACTTTTATTGTACAGTATTTTGTGGATCACATTGTGTTTCAGGATTCGGCCAGTCGTTCTGTCAATCATTGACTGGCAAAGTTGGTACACTCGACGTGCGTGACTGTCAGGTACAAATTAGATTTATAGGTTCTTTGACCGTAATAAAAATTATCTAAAAATGCGGGAGACGCATATAAAAGGAGGAATATGGCTTTGTGTAAGCAGTGAGAGACTTGGCTCGACAACTCTTTTCAAGTCTCTGATGGACACACGGATACAAGTACATAAAAGCTATATTTTTGCGCCGCGTTTGTTTTGCTGAAAAGCGTGAAAAAGTTTTAAAATTATTTTTTGACTGTCCTTTCTAGTTTAGTCCGAAATCACATCATGAGCGAAATTCTGTGCAAATTCTGTGCAGAACTTCTGTAAATCAAGAATCTGTAAATTCTGTGCAAAAATAGAAAAATCAGAGACTGCAAGACATTGATTCATGTGGTTTTATCGTTGCTAACGTACGTATCGCTGTGTGCACACCAGCACCAGCGACAAAAAGGTGTTGTCTTCCGTTGATTTTCACCCTTTTTGCCAAACTGTCTGTCCCGTGAGTCGTTGCCTTTGCCAGAGAAAGGGACCTTGCGTTCCCCAATGCCTCTGCGATACACTTTGTCCTGGGCAAACCAGTATCAGCAATCTGAAGTCTGATTGTTATTTTAGTGGTTTTAGTGGTCGTTAAATGCCCGAAGTACCGCAAATGTTAAGCGGCATTCATACAATGTTTTTTAAGCACGCGCGGCTATTAAACACTGCAAAAGTTTTAATTGTCTACAAAGTACATGTGCAACTGAAATAATGAATAAACGGCGCAAAAATATGGCTCTTATGTACTTGTATCCGTGTGTCCATCAGAGACTTGAAAAGAGTTGTCGAGCCAAGTCTCTCACTGCTTACACAAAGCCATATTCCTCCTTTTATATGCGTCTCCCGCATTTTTAGATAATATTCTGACTTTTAACTTTAAATAAGTCCCGAAGGTCGGACCAAATTCACATCTCGTTGGTCACACATTCTTCTAAACCCCGGATAACTGAGGTTTTTCATTTTTCTTTTTTTGGGCCGATTTCGCCTTTGCTATTTCTACGGCCGATTCGCCCGACATCGTCACGATTTAGTACCTAGAATTGCTCACATAAGAAAACTGACCCAAAACCCGTCATCGGCGCAATGAATTACCATGGACAACACAGTTTTCTTGTTTTTTGCGTTTGGACCGATTTCGCTAGTTTCCACGGCGGTTCGCCCGAAATCGTCACGATTCAGTATCTAGAGTTGCTCACATAAAAAACTAACCCAAAATCCGTGATCACCGCATTGAATTACCCTAGGAAACACCCTTTTCTTGTTTTTCGTTTCTGGACCGATTTCGCCAATTTCCACGGCCGATTCGCCCGAAATCGTCACGATTCAGTATCTAGAGTTGCTCACATGAAAAAACTAACCCAAAATCCGTAGTCAGCGCATTGAATTATCCTGGAAAACACCGTTTTCTCATTTTTTTGTTTTTGGACCGATTTCGCCAATTTCCACGGCCGATTCGCCCGAAATCGTCACGATTCAGTATATACAGTTGCTCACATAAGAAAACTAATTCGAAATTCGTGATCAGCGCATTGAATTACCTAAGACTACACCAGTTTCTCATTTTTTGTTTTTGGACCGATTTCGCCAATTTCCACGGCCGATTCGGCCGAAATCGTCACGATTCAATATCTAGAGTTGCTCACATAAGAAAACTAACTCAAAATCCGTGATCAGCGCATTGAATTACCTAGGACTACACCAGTTTCCTATTTTTTGTTTCTGGGCCGATTTCACCAATTTCCACGGCCGATTCGCCCGAAATCGTAACGACTTTAGTTAGTTACCTGCTATTCCTTTAATTTTTAAAAGAAATAAAGGTCAGATTTAAACTCTCCGTTGTTGGTTACCCCTAGAAACTTTTTGATTTATCAAATAACGGTTTGTTCCATGCGCAGAAAGCGCAAATACACTTCAAAATGAGCATTTTCCGTCATGTTGTATAAAAAGGCAAAATTTGAGCCTTCAGAAGCATCAGAGAAAAAAATGAGTGCGAAATTTGAAAATCCCGAACATTTTTACCCTAGGAAATGTTTTCATCACAACAGTTCGAATTTTCTTTATATCACTGAAACTGCGAACACATTTTATGACATAGTCGAAAAAAAAGGGGTGTAGAAGAATAATTTTTTTCACGTTCAGAATTGATAAAATACGCACACAGCGTGTGTAGAAGATCATCACGAAAAAAATTCTCGTGCACACAGTGTATCTGTGGATTGTCTGCCTGTGTGCCGCAGAAAAAAATCTCAGCTCCTTTTATGTTCACAGAGCGAGGCAAAGTAAGTTTGGAATTTACGCGCGAGCGACAGACGGGCCATATTATGCCGCATCCGCTGTCCGCTCCGCTCCGCTTCGCTCGCGAATGGGCATGATAGTAAAATAGCGAAATCCAAAACGGGAAAATTCAGTTTCATTGCCTTTTCAGCTCAACATTCAGATCGTATTTTATTTCTTCCAGTCGACTTCATTTTACAGTACGCCATCAAGACGGCGCTCGATCATGACAGCAGTTTGGATGAGCGTCGCGTTTTCGTGTTCGGTGGCTCGCACGGCGGCTTTCTGGGCGCTCACCTAGCTGGCCAATATCCCGTTGGTTCTCCAGCCCGTAATTTTTCACTGCGGTTTTTTTTAATAAAAGCTAAAGACTAACAAACTAACTAAACTAAAAACGATGAAGTTCGCTGTTTTGCGGGAGACTGGGGGCCCCTCTGCTGGCTCGTCAGTGCGACGGAGCCGCAGACAGACGTGACCCACCCAGAATGTTTTTTACCTGAGACAGCTGTTGACATTGTTGTATCGTCCACTGGACTGGCTTCTTTTCCTGCTGCAGTAATTTGCCTGCACAGAATGTTCTGTGGCGTGCGACTGGCGCGCTCAACGACGGGCTTACCATTCCAAGTGGCGAGATAGTGGCGATTTAGTGGACTGGACCGAGATTACAGGAAAAAAGGATAATCACATTCTATAAGAAAACACGAATAATAATTGCAGTTACATAATTACAAGAATCGTCCATCATCAACTACGATAGTCATGAATTAGTTGTTTTACCAAGCGTGCGTACCTATCTCTTCAGGGTCTTGTCAAAGCTGTGGCGTTGCGTAATCCAGTGCTCGACCATAGCATGCAGTACGCACGCACGGACATCCCTGATTGGTAACGGCATTGCTTTCCTTTATAGATGCATTCAAGTGGCCAACGAAAAACAGGCCAAAGGGCAAAAAATTAACTTACTTTGGGCAAAGGGCAAAAACATTACTTTGATTGGTTCGTGAATTGGGAAACTCCAATCAGTCGCGCTGGTTGTACCGTCAGTTTACTAGTGCCAGTGGTGTATCAAATGCAAAAGCAGCCAATCGTTTGAGAGGGGCACTATGACATTGAGGTCACACCGCTATTCTGCCTCCGAGGTTGACCGGTTCGAAAAACTGAGAATCTCCACACCACGTTGTTGATCAGATAACAACCGTAAAACCGCGTGCTTCCCATTTGAGGAACATCGTTGAGACACTGAACCGCGAATACACCAGCTGCCTGCCACTGGCGACCGACGACTTCGCGGCGATGCGCGCGAGCTCACCAGTGGCGCACGCGCACGCCGTCACGGCGCCGCATCTGCTGATGATCGGCGAGAAGGACCTGCGTGTGCCGCCGCACTTTCACGAGTACAAGCGAATACTGGACGCGCATGGCGTGCCGTGCGAGTAGGCGGTGCTTTTGTTGTTGTTGCGTTGTTCGGTTTATGGTTGGTTCTTTTACAGGACTGAGTTTGGATCACATTGAATGTTATCGTTTCTTTGGTTCTGTGGATCGCGAATGACTTGCGTGATTTTTTCGACGCGATAAGGTTGATGCTAGATTTCTGCGTCTGCACACACAGCACCAAAAGAAACGATGATCCGTCTGACTGCATTGACTCGGCAACTTTCAAGTTCAAGTATTTCGAGATCAATAGAGTGAAACAAATTCCAGAATTCTAATCTTCCCGGAGAGCAACCATGCGCTGGACGAAGTGGACACCACGACGGAGTCACTGTTGAATGTGATACGATTCTTTGAGAAGCACTTGTGATTGTGAAATTGCGCCATAAGTGCAATACTCTGCTTTTTGTTCTCCATCACGCTTGCTGATTGGTTTTGATTATGTGTTCTATTTTATAACGCTTTCCCAGTGAGGTTTTCGTGCATCCATTTGTTATCAAGTTAGTTTTTTGTCCAACTTTCTTATGCTGATTCGTTAAATTCATTGATTTTGATTTGATTGTGGTGATCTGGCCTAGTTCGTTTAACATTTACCGGTAATCCTAAAAAAACGCCAGAGACGGTGATAAAACGGTCCGGATGTCGATTGCTTGTTCTACTGCTGGTGATACTCACATGTTTCGCATAAAATGTTGCGTACTTAGTTGGCTGTGGTCCTTGAAAACAGTCTAGACTGGGTTCTTCCGATTTCCGACCCACAAGTTCAACAAGGGCTTGTATTTTTTAGCTAGTTATGGTCTTTTTGTATGGAGTTGTCACACGAAACATGCGCTAACGCGTTTGGGCCATTTTGATTCCAAAACAATTTCAAAACATGGAATTCGCTGTTTGCGATTTCGCCAGGTAGACGCATGTCGCACTGCTCACTGGCTCGTCAAAACGTGAAAAGTTCTCTTCATTTTGTCCAGAATCATGTCCAATGTAGAGCAGTGTACAGTCGACGTCACGGACGCATCAGCCTCCCCGATGCACCGTGGTGTGGCGCGTTTACGCAGCAATTTGTGGTGCATTGCGCTGTTGCCGGAGCTGATTCTGCTGGTCGCTGTGTCTGTTGCGTGGTATGATCTTTTGTATGATTTTTTTGTCCCGTGTCTCAATGCGCGCGTAGATGGGCAAGCAGTCTCTCATGCATGACGCGGGAATTCAAAATTGGCAAAGTGATCCGAGATCCGTTATTAAGGCCGCGTCACTTGGGCTATTCTGAATTTAGCACATAAAGATTGAAACTGGTTTCCTTTCACGTCTACGAGCGCATTGAGTCGCAGGTCTCAAAGAAAAGATGATACGTTTCGTTCATTCATTGGCTTCGTCTATTCTTTCACCGCGATAATGGAACCGGGTTTCGTTCGCCAGTTTGTAGCGCATGGGACAAACGGCATTTTACTGTAGATTGTATTCTAGCACGCTGCTTGGGATATAATTTTTATTAAATTTACTTTTTAATATAACAGACCATTTAAAAATGGTCTTTCAAACAGTCTAGTCATAGATGATTGAATAATACTGGGCATGATGATGCAACTGATACTGATTCGAATTCCGGCTGACCTTGGCTTTTTCATAAAGCCACACCATAAAACATGAACGAACGCACTAGGTACACCCGATGGCGCGTCTATGAACTGAGCGCGCTGTTGCACGTCGGCGTGTTTGGTGTGCTGGTGGTTGGCGCGAACGTGCTGCTACGACACTACTGCGGTGTCCGATTCGCTGGTTGCATCTATCGACTCTGGATCGGCTGTCTGCTCGGCATCACGTCGCTGTTCGATGTCGGACCGGACTTGTAAGGACGTTTTTTTTTGAGTTCATATAGCCGTTTCAGAAATCCTCAGCTGCGCAACATCGGTGGGTTTAGTAGGTTTAAGGGACGACTGAGCGTTTAATCATTTGTTGGGGTGCCGGGGTTCCTGAATGAAAACATACCGGCTTTGTCGCTGGCCTAACCGGCTGCTTTGCCGTTATGCGTGCACAACATATTGGTTGTTGTACCATTCGGGCAGCTAATCGGGGCCAACTTTCAACGCGCATTCATGCAATCGCGCGCGCGCTGAAGCGCAGGCGGCACAGCACGTGAAGCGGCGACGTTTTTGCTTCATGAATGTGTAGCGAACGTGACGCCAGCGCTTCAATGTCCATGAATGGCGCTGTATGTTTATTAGCGACTTGACGCTGCTCTTTGGTGAAATCTGAAAATCGAGTGTGTTCTCTCAAAATTGCGGTAGTTCACATGTTCTTCTTCTAAACATTTCCACTTTGCAGACACCACAATGCGGAGCAATTCGAAGACGTCACCAACATGCTGCTCGTGGCCAGTGTGATGTGTTCGCTGTTGGTTGAATTGCTCAGCAAATGCTGCAGGACTGTCACCGATCGGAATTTATTCACCAACGGAGAGCTGTTCGAAAGTGCGTCACTTTCGTTTTTTAGTAACTATATATGAATGCAACCAGCTGATTGGTTGAATTTTCTACACCTAACTAATGGAACAGCCAATCAGCATGCCGCAATCGAAATGGCTGGAGAGAATTCGAGTGTTGCAACGTGTTGAATTAATGAATTTATGACAATTTTTTGTGGTTTTTCTGCAGCCACTCAACCCCAACTGTAAAACCCCAATTTTTTTCGCCACAGTTATCGGCGTGATGTTTGCGTGCGTGCTGCTTGGCGTGCACACGGGCCCCCTGCTTGCCCTGATCAGTGCGTTCATCTTCGTTACGCTCGCCCTAAAATTAGCCTCAAACTTGGCCGTGCTGATTCTCGTGTTTCTGATCTTCACCGCCGAACGATTCCTGTTGCCCGATTTGAACATGTCCATCAACCCATACGGCGTCATTTGTATCATCGGACGATTCGCTGGACCGCCTGTCATTGAGCTGCTTCTTGGTCGGCTTAGTTCGCGTTTTTTTGGGTCCAGTTTCAAAAGCTCGAACGTTTTTTTTGTTCATTTCAATATCAAATCAAATATATCATTGAATTGCGATCTAGTGGTTGCTTGCACCGGTGATACGTCTTAGTTCGCTGTTTGCGGTTTCGCCAGGTAGACGCATGCATATACCCCCTCTAGCTCTGCGACGGACACCAGGCAGAGCAGTCCAAAAGCGTGTTGCCTCAAACAGATCTTATCGTCTGAATAAAACAGCGTCAATGTCAGGGAATCGATCAAACTCAGATATGAAATATTTGTAATTATTCGAATTTTCGCAGGCGGCGCATCGGCTCGACTGGAGAAATGGGCCCCAGTGATTCTGAGCGGCCGCCTCTATCACGTGCTGCTGTTGACCGTGCTGTTGTTCGTCCAGTTGACGTTCTACGTGCAGCATGCGTCGGTGATTGGTCGACACAAAGAATGGTCAGTGCAAGGAAGCTCGCGTGCACTGGACATCATCAGAAGCTTGCCGACGAATTTTCTGTCGATGTTTTTTACACTTTTGACTGATTGGTCGGCTGTATTTGTGCGTGATATGGCCAATCAGCGTATGAAATGCGCAATTTTGGTGTGGCATCGAAGCTGGAAGCATGCGGTGGGACGGTGTGCTTGCACATTTGCGCCCCAGCGAGCACCTCACGTTCCACCCACCGTCGCACCGTATGTGCATTCCGTCGTTCAGCATTTCCACTTGTTCGATCATTTCTGGCCGTGTGTCCGAACTTTTTATTGGTTCGGGCTAGGGTTGGCACAGGAAAATAACCCGGTTTCTTTTCCGTTTTAAAACCGGTTTTTTCAGTTTTTTTTCTGAAAAAATAAAGAACCGGTTTTTTACCTTAAAAATTTTCAAACTTCGTGGTCAAAAATCACAATTCTTCGTTTGATTGATAATATGTAAATTTCTATTTTTGAAAAAACGGCGCAGTGAACTGTGTTTAACTGAACTGGTGAAGCATCATTTTGCAGAAGCTTTTGTGGCAAGGGTCAAGTGAAATACGATGAAGACAAGGTGACTGCTAAACTAAGTGCATGTGCAGACTGACTGACGATGTTGTCGATTTGCAAAGGGTAACTGATGAAATGTTATTTTTTGAACGCAATCCGCTACCGGTTTCACTTTGCAGTTCTGCAAATCTCACCCCCTAATCGGGGTCAACTATCCGGTCTCCTTGCAACCGTCCCTCCCCGCTCCCCACACCTACACGGTCACTGCCCAGTCTTTGTTTTCAATTTATTGAACGTGCTGCCCTGGAAACCAATAAAAGCAAATTTGATTTGATTTGAAACAAAAAATTGGGTAGCATTGGGTGGCAAAAATAGCAAATTGGGTCGGTTGTATGCCCGAAAACAGCATTTTACGCTGCTCAAAATCACTAATTTTGATGTATTTCTTATTTTGAGTTCAAGATGCCAAGTTCTGGAAAGTTTAGGAGCTGGGAAGCGTTCGGTTTTTTATGGTTTTAAAACGGTTTTAAAACGGAAAAGAAACCGTTTTTTTCTGGCAATATAAAAAACCGGTTTTTTACCAACCCTAGTTCGGGCAAACTGGTTTGCTTTGCTCGGCGCACGTGCCTGCCGCTGTGCAGTGTGCCGAATAACAGCGCACAACAACCACTGAACACCAGGTACGTGGTGGTGCCGATGTTCGTGGTCGCCTCGATCGGCTGGCATCTGCTGCATGCGGTGCTGTTCATCATCTGCGTCACGCTGCGCAATCGATTCGCGCGCTGTGCCGAGCACGCGTTGCCCGGCGCCGTGACGGACGTGTGCTCGCTGAAGAAAGTGTTAGCGGCACGGGGACTACGGTACTACAGCTTGGTCGCACACCGCATTGCGTTCGCTGCTGTCGGTGCGTGAGTGTGTTCGCATACGACGATTGAGCATTGGTGCTGTTTGAGTCGGGCAGCATTACTTGCTGATTGGCTCCTGTTTGAGTCGATCAACATTACTTGATGATTGGCTCCTGTTTGAGTCGGGCAGCATTACTTGCTGATTGGCTCCTGTTTGAGTCGATCAACATTACTTGATGATTGGCTCCTGTTTGAGTCGGGCAGCATTACTTGCTGATTGGCTTCTGTTTGAATCGGGCAGCATTACTGAACGATTTCCTCTTCCTGATTGGAGCAAATGTACCCAAATTTGGTTGATCATTCATATCTGTATTGTTTATTTCAAGCCACGCACCTAAATCGTTGAGTGCAACTGACGTGTCCTGACTGACTGCCGTGTTTTTCAGGCAGTTCACTGGTGATCGGTCTGTTGTGCTGGACCACCCGTTCGCCGTACAACCACTCGCTGCTGGCCATGGTGTTGTCACTGGAGTTGATCGTCTCTGATTTGTTGCACGAACTGAGCACGAAACTCGGTGGCACTTGCATTGGCTATGCGATGGTTGCACCGGTCGCTCCCGTCAGGTACGTTGTTCGTGTTGTTGTGTAGTGGTGTCAGGTGGTATCGTGCGTTGTTCGCGTGGGTGGTGACACACAGAAGCGCTGCACGCCAGGCTGCCGGGTGAGCTCTCGTCACCGCTCGTGGCCTGGTGGTAGTGCGTTCGACTACAGTCTGTGCGCTGGGGGGATCGAGCCCCGCCGACGGGGTGTATAGGCACTTGATGACAGAGAAAACTCGATGGGCGCCCCACTCAGTGGTGTTCTGTACGCTTCTCTGGGTTAGCCCTGGCTAAAAACATCGCCTAGAAATCCCAACACCAACAACAACAGCTCTGTGACAGTGTGTGTTCTGTGGGGAATTGCCTGCGCTTCGATCGGAGCTCATTGGTATCGCGGCAAATCCACCTTACAACGGCGCTTATGGAGCTCGCATGGAAAGCAGCGATCACGCAGCTTTCGGCGCAACGCCAAGCTAATATGAGCAACAATGTCTGTCTGTAGCGCAGGTGTAAGTCTTCTGTCTGCCGTTCTGTGGGTGAAAAGTTCGAACCTCGCTGTGCACAGGACACACACGTGGAGAAACGAAAAAAGTGGCAATTGAACACCTAGGCTAGTGGTCTGCTCCATCCTGAGCCGAGGGTATATCTGGCTCGTGGGCAGTATTTGCCCGTTTCCGCCGCAGTTTGGTATCTTCGGATTTCCGGAACCGGTGCGATAAAAAACCAACACTCGCCAGTCGCAACAAAAACAACAACAAAAATGCGTGTTTTACCGTTGCATTCATGCAGATACCAACGAGCACCTTAGGTTCGATCTTCTCTTGTCCACAGAGTGCAACAAGTTCATGATTGTGATTGAGTAATCCACAAATTTCTAAAAAATCGCTGCCTTGAGTTTGCAGGCAAGACGGTCTCGTCTCCGTTCTCCCACCGACGTTCATCCAAGAGAGCGGTGGTCGCTCCACACGAACACTGCAGTCAGTGATGGACATGTTCACGCAGCACATGGTCACGCAATACGGCGCTGATTGGTCGATGGTCGGCCAATCGTTGAAGCAGCTCGATCACAAACTGGCCGACTTTTTCGCGCAAGCGACCCATGAAGGCCCGCGCTACGATACGTACTTGCTGTATTACAGTGGGCCGACGTCGGCGAACGGCGAATGGGTCGCTAGTGGTTGGTGGAAAGTTTATGAATTTCGGGGTTGGTGGAGCGCGTTTTGCGGAGGCTCAGAAAATGACTGACTTTTGCGTAAATGCGTTGATTGAAGCTGTTGAATATGAACAGTAGATTGCATTAGGCTGTTTGTTCCAGTGGATTCAGGAGTGGTCTGGGCTCTGAGGAACGTAAATCACACTATTAACAACCTTCATTTTCTTCTCAGGTGGCGACTCGGTGTCGTTAGAGCGAATCTTGTCCTGTTGGGACGAGGCGAACAGTGCAGGCGCGAATGGGGGCGCGGCCCTGTCACGACTGGTATTGATTTGTGACTGCGAGTACAGTCACGAGTGGCTGCGACCGGTTTGGCGACAGACGGCTCCCAATCGATTCGTTGCCCTGCAGACGTCAGTAGTCGTTTTTATTCATGTAGTGGTTTCTGCGATCTGGGTTTTGAGAAGTGTTCTGTAGCTGGCGACTTTTACAAAATCAAAGATGTGAAAAAGAACAGTGAACATCGAACAGACCAAAATCGGTAAAATCTTTTTTAAAATCAATTTAAAAATTGAAGTTTTTAATCGGACGAAATGACTAGCCACTACGAGGAGATGATCAAGGTATATTATTATCAAATACTATGGCACTGTAGATTACAGGCAATCAGTTGCTTGTCTGCTTTTGAATTGGGCTTTCTGATCGAGTCCTACCCAGCTCGATGCACCAATCAGCATGTCCGATTCAAATGCCAGAATGTATGTTTCACACTGCACCTGCCGTATTCTATGGTTGCATTCCAGTTACAAGCGGCACCGTCACTCAGACTCAATCGAATCAGCGTTGCAAGTCGGCCAACTGACCGAGTACTGGACAGCGTACAACCGATGCGGTGGTCAAGTGGCCAGCGACCTGCAGCCGGTCACTTATCGACCGCTGTACGCAGTGAGTCGCGCTTGGACGGATTTTCACTTGAGACAGCCGGAATCGTCTGAAATCGTCGCGTACTGGCTAAATCTGATGCCCCGCTGTACGCACGCCTGCATGGCGCCGTTGATTCGTTTGCTTACCGCTCGCACACTTTGTGGTGGGTGTATTCACGGTTGTACAAGTGTCGCGAGACGCTGCCGTATGAGGCTGTGGCCACCGGCCGTGCTTGACACTGCGCATGGATTCAAGCTGATTCGATTGTGAGGGGTATATTTTTTGTGATGGTGTGATGGAACGTGGGGAATCTGCCTCGTGCCTCCATATAGCGAATCTGCCACTATTTACAGTCTATCTCGCTAATATATGCAACTGGCTGATTGATTGGTCATAGCAATTATCAGCGCTGATTGGTTCCAATCCGACTGATTCAATTCGTTCCATCCTTCCACCACACCGTCGCATGGGTGATGTAGTAGTATGTCCCCCCTAAAAATCATGAAAAAACGTACGTCCCTCTGCTTACTTCCATCTGTACTCAAGGTCAAACCGCAACACCACTATGGTCAAACCGCCATACTGTCACGCGTCAGAACCGGCCCACAGTTATTTTCATTTTTAGATCGTAAAATTTTTTTTTCAGCATATTCAGAGCGTGAAAAATCATGTGTATGTGTTACATGTATGTGCAGAGCAATTAGTTTTTCAGACGTTCCCAAAGCCATCCCGTCTTCAGATGTCCCGGTTTTTCAAACTACGGATTTCAGAACCTCAGCGCATAGAGTATTACAAATTCTACATTTTGTCTGGACAGAAAGTCAGATTTTGTCAAGGCGATTCAATATAGTACTTCCGTGCTGCGTTGAACAATTGATCTGCAGATGCGGCTTTAGCAGTGACAAGGTATTCATGCAGTTAATCGCGTTTGTTGAGTTTATCATTGCAGATTCGGCTGTTTTTGAGTTCATCCGGTTTATATAGTCCAGCAAAATGCAAGATTGCCGGCCAGTTCACTATGCCATTTGTTTTGTTGCAGTAGAGAAATGTGAAAACCGGATAGAAAACACTTGAATGAACGGTATGATACGCCTTACTTTAAGTATCTATATAAGTTTCGGACAACGTCGTCAGAGAATTCTAAAGTACTGTATAAAGAGGGGGTTAAACTAGCATCCGAAGTTCAACGATTTATAGTGATCAGATTTTATTCAGTAGTCCACACATAAATCATACATAGTAACGTATAAGAAATGGTGATTGATGTACAGCAAGCCCTGCCTTTTATACTGTGCTGGGCGGCTTTTGACATCGCTTGTTTAGACAATGAGATAGCGCTCGCAGGGGATTTCTTTTGAAATCCTGACGAAGTTGTTCGTAGAAGTCTTCAAGAATCTTCTCTCGAGAGATCATGCGGATAATTCGTAGGAATACGGATTATTCGCTTACGTCAGTTATCTGGCGTCCTTAGAACTGGGGCCTTTGCTGCAGATATACTTTCATGGACAACAAAACCACTCCATCGCTAGTTTCCACAAACAAAAGCGTTTCGGGATCGCTCGTGTCCATAAAAAAAAACAAACAAAAACAACAAAAACCACAACACACATATTCTTAAAGAAATTGCAATTTATGAATCGAAAAAAGGTTGCTACCTGAAGATATCATTAAAATATTGGCTGCTTCAAAATTTTAGCTTCTTGTTTGTTTTGTTTGTGGGATGTACATGACGTTGTTCTTTTAAGTACATGTGCACTGCTCATAATGAAATTCACAATGAATTAGGTTGTTTTTTACCCGTCCCGCTCACCAGTGCGTCGAGCGCATGTGTGCACACCGGGCGCTGATATAGATCTTGGATCGCGCACGAAAATATTAATCTTGATCACGTTCAGCGGCCAGTGTGCACACATGCGCTCGACGCATTGTTGAACGGGACGAGTAAAAAAACATGTGGGGGGGGGGCGTATGGGTGTAAAAATGAAGCACATTAAATTTAATTTTTATATCACTTCAGTCATCCATTTCACAGCGCTGGCCTTTCATGCTTCTTTTCTATCCACCTAGGAGTGGATTAATACGCTGTGAAATAGATAACTGAAGTGATAGTTTGCTACTATCATTTAATTGTTTCCACATATGATGCTGATCCTGCAATTACTTATAGTCGAACTGGATAATTTCGGGCATTAGCTGATTGGCTTATGCGTTACCGTAATCAGATTCAAACGCGGGCCGTTCAAATTGCACTTTGCTTTTTTTAATTTTAATTTTTTAGTTTGTGTTGATGCATGTTTGAATTTTCAGTGGACAAAACTTGTTTGTGATTTATGAAATGCAGAAAAATAAAAAAAAATGTTTAAGGCGAATTATTATCTTTTTTCAGAGAAAAAAACGACGACGACGGTGACAAATGTAAATTAAAATTTGGCCATGAAAGCTGCTGTTCTGTATTGTTAAACTGCAACAAATTGTCTATAAACAGTTCAAAGATGCAGAAAAACTAAAAACAGCTGTTTCCAAAAGCACAAATTCATTTTCCGAAAAGGAACGACGGCGACGGCAACGACGACAACTAAAAATGTTGTTTGTTTGATTTTTAATTGAAAATTTTGTTTATGATGATTTGTTTTGTGGGGAAAATTTGAAAAGCAATTGGTTTTCAAACGAATATTCACTTTCCCAGCTTCGAGAGCTCATCACCGCCGCCGTCGTTCTTTTTTCTGAAAAAAATAAAAATTCGCCTTAAAATGTACCTTTTTGATGTTTCTGTATTTCATAAATAATAAACAAGTTTTGCCCATTAAAAATCCAAACATTCATCAACACAATCACGCAAAAGTTAAAAAGTTTAAAAAAGCAAAATGCAATTTGAACGGCCCGCGTTTGAATCTGATTACGGTAACGCACCAGCCAATCAGCTAATGCCCGAAATTATCCAGTCCGACTATACTTTAAATTATATGAAATATGCCTGAGCTCAAATCGATACGCAAAAAATTTTTTGGGCCATTTTCCTGCAATTTTAAATTGAGAATATAAAGAAAGTAATATGCTCCCGAACGTCGGATCACATGCTATTGACCACTGACGTTTCCTACAAAATGCCGGACGATTTCATTTATGGTCTATTTTATTCTAATAGTGTCAACCGTTTAGAATTCGTCTCATTAAATTATGTACAAAAGTTTATCAACAAATATAATCATCATGTTTTTAAACATTTATTGCCAAAAAGACAACTTCAATTTGAATAAAAGTGAGTGAAACATTGAATTGAAATGATGTCATTGCTTGTGACTGACCAGTGGTCACTTGAAAATCATGCACGTGTGCGCGTTCATTTGAATCTGTCATGCATACTCTTTAAGCATAGTTTGCACAAAAAATGTAATCGGTTCAGCTGAGTGAAACATCGAATTGAAATGAGGTCATTACTTACGACCGACCAGTGGTCACTTGAAAATCATGCACGTGTGCGCGTTCACTTGAAACTGTCATGCACACAGTAAGTTCCTACCAAACGGTATATTACTATTTACTACTAACGAGCACACGGGATACTTCGATAACGAAACAAACGAATGGGAGAACGTTGAAAACCGAAGTCTTAAAACGGGAGGACTTTAAGAACGTCCGAAGAAACTAATCGCTCTGGATAACATGCACATATTAAAAACATGATTTTTTGAAGCTCTGAACATTTTGAAAAAAACATGATTTTTTTCACGATCAAAAAAATAAAAGTAACTACGGATCGGTTTTGACGCGTGACAGTATGGCGGTTCGACCGTGGTGGTGTTGAGGTTTGACCTTGAGTACAAGTGGACTTGAGCAATTTTATGCCAGGCTTCCGTCCATGTCTGGGTGGAAGTAAACCGGGGGACGTAGAGAGGTACTTTTTTCATGTGGTCGTCAGGGGATGGGGACATACTACTAATTTGTGTCACTTTGAAGCAGCTTTGTTGGCTTCTGTGAACTTGAATTGGTCGAACGAACCACATGATATGTCTGCTTTGTCGTTTCTGGTTTCAAGTTGATTTCTTCTAAGGAAGCTCAGAACTGGAACTTCATATCCTTTGAGTTCGACGTTTGGATTTCGTTCAAATGGCTGAAAACTTATATGAGCGTGTGTGTATATATGTGTGCAAGATGTATGCCAAATTGTTGCAACGTTACAATCTTGCAAATGTACAACATGTGCCGAATCTTCATACCACCTTCATCCCTGGAAATTGTTTTTCTTGTCGTGTTGTGCTCATTGTTTGTCTCATGTTTTCTCGAGTTTCCTGATTACTTAGATGCGTAATTCTGGGTTGGTATTTATTTCAGAGTTATAGATACTTGCTGCTACACAATATTGTGTTTTTTCTAAAACAAGTCGGTTGCAATGCAATAATCTTCAGTTCAGCAAGGTCTGAGAAACATTCGAGCATTCCTTGGTGCAAGTGTTTTCTGTGTCGAAAACTGTTTTGCTTTATTTAAGTGTTTTGTGATAGTGTGATGCCGTGGTGGTATTTCGCTCTGTGACTGTAGTTCGTGTCCATAAGTGGTCGTTCTTTGGTGCCAATCGAAGTTTTCAAAAAAAAGTTTCAGACAAATAATAAAACAGGGCCACACTGAGTTTTGATGCTCGCCTTTCTCACGGCGAATCAAAAACTACGTAACCTTCACACGGAATGAAGCGTTTCATTAGCAGTTGTGCTGCTTGTGTGTATTTTTTATAGCAGGACGTTCACCCGCAGAAAGAATCAAAAGACCTTTATTGCTTTCAGTGTTTTGCAATATTCATTTTTTGACTTTCAAAAGTGAACTGTAATAAATCGAATCTCAGAAAAAAATCAAAAAAATCACATCCAAACAGTGTGTTTAGTGCCGTGCTATTTACTGATTGGGTGCTTTTTCAAAAACTCGACAGTCACATTCCGAAACCAGTCTCCATCTTCCATGTGCATTCGGTGGGTGCCGGTTTCGTTGATGATCAATCTGTAACATGTCTTGAATGCAATGTGCTGCTTGGCTGATTCATGACAAACAACCAATCAGCATCAAGAGCAGCCTGTTGCCGGAGAAAGTTTTTTTGGAAACCAACTCTGAGTGCGGTATTTTGTCGGCCAACGCTTTCCCATCGGCGTACGCATCTTTAGCTCCATGCAGAATCAAGACTGGCTGCTTTATTCTGTCCAAAACCATCCAGCTCGGGAAGACACCGTTGAAGCTCTCATGTACCCTACAACGGTTGAACGAATTGACAAGTTATTCCTATGCAGAAGTTGCGTTATGCAACGCCAACTATCATGAAATTTCAAAATTTGCTGAAAATATCAAACATTTACTAACTCTCTGATCAAGTTTGCCACAGCCTTCCATTCGTCTGCGAAATACTGTTTGCCATACATTTTGATGAAAGGCTCTTGTTGATCGGCTGGCCACATGTCCACTTTCGCTAATCCTGAAAACACATTTTTTTGTCTGGTGCAGTTGAGGGATATGCAGAATATCGTCCGAAAATCTTTGACATGCTTGCTGTGCACCGTAAACTGCAATAAAAGCTTTGTCCATGCGACGGTGTGGTGAAATGTGGTGGCAGTGGTGAATAATCTGCTGCAATGTGGCGAGTGCGGAGATTTGCAGCAATGTTCAACATTCACCATGTTTCACCAGGCCGTCGCACGGGTATGCTTTCGTCGAAAACCCATAAAAACCGTACTGTCAAACGTCTTCACGGCCAGCTCAGTGGAGCGGGCACCGGCGCCCCAAATGACGAGATGCGAGCATTTTTTCTTCATCGCACCCTGGTGCGCCATGTGAATGGAAATGCGGGCACCCTCGCTCCAGCCGAACGCCGCAAACGGCAGCAGGTTCAGTTTCTGAAATTTCGGCAATTTATTAGTATCCAGTTTCAGTATCCTCGTTTTCTCATTGTGTTCGATCAACGATGTCAAACAGTTTCCATCAACACATTGCACGAATCAACAGTTTCCATCGCCAACCTCCATCATTTGAATGGCGATTCGTGCGTCTTTCTGTGCCCTGCCGACCGACTGATTACGAGATGGCGGACGTGAATGGCCGTAACCGGGCGGGTCCCACGCGACCACCGTGAACTCGGCAGCGTCAATGCCGTTCATGAAATCTTTGAAGTCTTCGCACCAGCCTGCAAAATGTCGGTTGGTTGATTGGTCTAAAAAAACCATGCGCTCTCGGCTCAGACTCAATAGAAAAAAATGGTCGGCATTGTCCGTCGTTTCGGATTGAGTTTGAAACTTTAAAAAAAACGTATCAACCAATTCAACAAACCAACCGAGAGTGCCGCTGGTACACAGAATATTTGTCGGTCCATGGCCGCGTCTGGTGTAGTGCAATCGGAGACCGTCGATTTCAATGTAATCCTCCTGAATCTTGTCATCTTCAGTTTTCGACACGTCGCCATTGTCTTCGGCCATTTTTTATTATCACAAAAACGCTCAGTTTTCTGAAAGTTGCACAATTTGCATGAATTGGTTTGCTGTTGTTGCGGAAATGCGTGAACACCACGGAAACACGTTTTGAACACGTCAGCATGCAGGACACAACGTACAAAAAAAAACAAGATCGCATCAATAAACCTGAAAAAAGCAAACTAAAGACGAAACGTTATGAAAATTCATAAGAATGAAAAAAATAGGTTTAATCCAAGCAACAGCATGCAAAAGTATGCCCATGATAATGATAAACTAACAATAAAACACACCAATAAAACCTTGCAACATCACTTCAGCTCGTTATTTTCCGAGCGAAAAACTTTTTTACGCCCAGGTCACATTCATATGTATTGCAGAGAAACACACAGTTTTTACTTCTGATAACCACCACACACCGCCTAAATATCAGCATGTCATTGGATGGAGATGCATGTGCAATGTTCTGCTCAACCAACAAAACAACCACCAACACGCGCGTGCATTTTGTTTGAAGGTCGACCGATTGCACATGTGTGCTTTACTTGCACATGTTGCACTCATGTGTTCGCATGAAACCTCCAAGCAACAACAGCACACCTCATCAACAAAGAATTTGCAATATTCTCAGTGAAATTCGTGAACTACCATAGGATCTGACCAGATGTTGTTGGTTGGTTGGGTTTTTTTTCAGTGTCAATCAATTCAACGAATCCTACTTTACATATGTAATAGCTGTAAACTCCAAAAATCAAAGTCGATCACGAAATCACGAACAGCAGCATTTGGCAGTGTCGCATCACCAGAGTCACTGCATCTGTTTGCACAACGGCAGATAGCCGGTCAGCAACTGCTGCGCCACCTTGATGGAATCGCCGATCGGTTCAACCGGAAGGCGGCTTTTGCGAAACGTGAACGGTTTCTCGACTTGGTTGAACAGAATTGCCTTGTAGGCTTTCCTGTCGAACTCGGTCTGTGTCGCGATCGCGCGAACCAGCAGCCCCGTGAACACGTCCCACCGGATCTGGTAGTACTCGCGGATCATTCCGGACCACTCCTTACGGGCGTAGTCGACGATCTCGCCGCGTGGTCCCCACAGCGTCAGTTGGTTGCGCCAGTTGTACTCGTAGAGGTCCGCCTCGCATTGCTCCGTGCCGTCATCGTCTGTGGCGTTGTTGACAGAATTATTGGAATATGGAAAGTGTGAAAAAAAAGAATCACGGGACGACTTTCGCAGGGTATCTTCTTGTTTATACACAAGTCGCACACGGGAAGTCACACTGAAAAGTAACCAACATCAAGGTCAACAGATCTTTGGTTGGCAGTTTTTACGGTTGCACTAGCAGCTTAACAGATCTGTTGACATTTCTGTTGATTGACTGACGGTTTTTTTTATCGGGTCTCATTCAAAACAGGTCTGCTCTATTGGTGATCACTTGACAGGTTCAATGAAAATCAATTTTACCAATGACAGTGCCATTTTCAGCCGCCTTCGCCCTGGCCATCCGAATCGAGTCGCCCAGCATGAAGCGTCGGTCGGTGTTCAGCAGCTCATGCAGACTGTCCCACAGCAGTCGCATGTCGCGTGCGGCCGTTTGTAGTTTCGACAGACTTTTGTATTTGTACGCATCGATCAGCTTCTTGTACGTGACCTTCTGCCCGATCAGCACCAGAATCTGTCGAGTCAGATCGACCAGGTCGTGTCTGAGAAAATTTGAAATGTGCTGTCGTCTCATAAACCCCAAGGAACAGCAATGCACATACACACACATGCTGCATGCACCAGCTGTCAAATGGTCGCTAATAACAACAAAGTCAATGGCATACTGAAACAAGTCGACTTTCGCCAGTTCAGTGTCGTTGCGCGACTGTAACACCATCAACTCCCACGCATGGCACAGGTCAAGTGGGTCGTACCAGAGCTGCAAAAGTTCCACAGGCGTCCATTTGAAAATTGCAAGCAAAAAAAGGGAAGTTCCACTGAACGGTGTCCGATGTCCTGTCACGGGTCACGGAAATAAAAATGTCAAGTCAGCACCGCACTGGACAGGACACGGACACCGCGCGGGATACCCAGGTGGACAGAACACCGAACATTCGGACACCTTTTAGCGTAAAAAACGTGACGATTACATTGTAGGAACTGGAAAGTTGCGGTCGACGAAACATGAAGTCGTTGCCATCGTGCGAGACGCGAATATGATTACGCATGCGATAGGCTACGTCCACGGTGACACCGCCCTGGGGCTGCTCGTACAACGTGTCCTGGTGTTGAACAGACAAAGTTGAAAACGTTCTGTCGACCAAAAAACGGAAACGAAACCATTTCGAGCAAATTCAAAATTTACTTATTCACCCAAATGAGCCGCCACGCCTTCTGTATCTGTTTGTCCGTTTTACCGTATCGCTCCACCGTGTACTCGTCAATCCTGTGATTCCAAATGAAAGGTTGATTTTTTTTCCAAATTTCCAATAAATTCTAAAATTGCCTGACCAGTCAACCCGGTCGAGTTCAGTCCACGACCAAAATCGATCAATGGCAAATTGGTAGACGGCGTAGTTTTGATAGATGCCCTCCATGGTTAGACCGGTGCCGATCATAGTGAAGTTGTCGCTCAGCTCTAGTGCTTCCGTGAAAATCTGCATCAACACCAACGTCCACAGTTGATAAAAAGTAAAATTGGGCTTCTTAAAATGCAGCAAATTACATTGAGAATAGTCTTGAACAGTTTTCCAGCCATTATTTGAGGTAGCGGATACAAAGCTTGGCAAAAAAATGTCAAGCACTATTCTCAGCGGATAAGTTTCGGTAGATCAATTTTAACAACCACTTTGATTGAGCCAGTATTTAAAAAAATCTTTATATGTTTAACATCAAAGGTCAACAATCGTCAACCGAACACCCAGACCTCGTTCACTCGCGACACCGAGCCGCGCATTTCCGATTTTCCGCCGAAGTTGTGCAGCATGTTCCACACGAACGCCTGTCCGTAGTATCCGGCCGTCTCCTTGTAGACGGGTATCTGCTCCGAGTACAGATCCAGCATGAACAGCCGGTACTTCGGCACTGCCTGCAGCAGGGCGCTCGCGTGCTTCAGCCAGTCGGCGGCGTCGTTCACGAACATCCAGCCTTGCATCACCCTGCGATATCAGGGATTGTTGTTGTTGTTGGCGTTTGAGTTTTTACAGTTTGGTGCACCTGCGATTGTCACTAAATCGCATCATAAACGTCGACGCAACGTGAACATAAAATTACGCATTTTTGAATACCGTAAAGTCTTGCATATAAGGTTCCTCCCACTTATAAGACCCCCACCCAAAAGTGGGCGGAGTGTCACACGGCGGGAAACCAAAAAATTCAAAATTTTGACTTGATCAAAATCCTACTCCGTTTATAAGGCCCGAAATTGCTAATGTTCGGTTTATAAGACCTCCTCCCACTTATAAGGTTGTCACACAAAATTCCACTTTTTTCAGAAATTTTTGGATTTTCAAATTTATATAAGGAGACCTTATATGCAAGACTTTACGGTATTCATTCAAACTAACCAATCAGCTTACTGCAAGACATGCTATTCATGAAATGAAGTCAGCGCCGCGATATAAACTAAAACGAAAAAAGTTGAGAGTCGAACCAAACAGCGTATGGATCGACATCGGCCATGCCACCGTGAATGTTCATTGCGACTTGTCGCAAATAAGCGTGGTCGAACGAGCTCGGCTTCTGTTCGTTCCACGGATCGGCGCTGTACAGGTGGTACAGGCCATAGGCCTTTTTCGTCTGAAGCAACGTGTGAAAAGTCGTGGATGAAAATTGTAAATTTCCAAAAAAAGTTATATCTACCTCCAAAAGAATCTCCTTTGCAACTCGATGGAATAGCGGATCGATCGGGTCAAGGAAATCGAGGCAAGTGTAGACTTTGCTGAAGCCACTCCAGCAGCCGACCTTGGTGATGTTCGCCTCTGGGTACTGTCTGAAAGAACTGCGGTGAAACCTTTTTTGTGCAAGTAACGACGGCTGAATTAGTCGCACTGTTTAACGGATTTTAGCATTGTCAACGTCAAAAGGTCGATTTTCATTTTTAAGACAATTGCAGCATTGTGTTCGTTGAAGTTGTCTCCGTTTAAAACGATCTCATTGGCGACAACCAACTCACTCCGCCAATCCGTGCGGCACAATTCCAGCAAAGCTCGCGAGCACCGGCGTCATGCCGAGTTCGGTCATGCGTCGCAGGATCTTCTTCTGCAGCGCCATTTCAGTCGAGTGCCAGTGCTGCGACAGTGGGCCGCCCCATTTGCGCAGATTGCCCATGCGGTTCCTGCATTGGTATATTTCATTTCAATTCTGGATCTGGTTTTTTTTTTGAAATTGTGCCGTAGTTCTTTCTATTCGAAACACTCCAGCTGGTTGATTGGCTAAAAAAATTGAATTTCGGTGCTTTGATTCGCCTGGATTGGTTGACACGGCGAAACATTGGCTTTTTTTGAAATAATAACATGTGTGTGATTGGCTGTGTGGCCAGCTTTGCTCGCCTGGAAACTGGACTTCCTTGTGCCTGGCACATACAGTGTGTCGAATAAAATCAATCAATCAATCAATCAATCATCAATCAATAAAACGGCCAATCAATAATCACTGTCACCACGCCAAAAACGCCGGTCCCGTGAAATAATCGTCGAGTTCATGCTGCGTCAGTCCGAGCGTCCTGAACGCCTTCGACCAGACCGCCTCCATGCCGGTCTGCGCGAGTGGCGCGTTAAACCCGTTTAACGCGAGCCAATCGATGAACCGGGACCACTCCGTCCATGACCACCAGACGAACGAGTAGCTGTGCGTGCACACGTTGCCGAAGTACTGAATGCTGAACGAATGGAAAAGTGTTGCTATTGATGATTCTTTTTTTTATCTTTCTCGTCCATCCATCCATTTTATTTTTCGCGAAAAAGCAGGAAACTCCGATAAAACTGTATGAACAGCATGTATGTTCTCAAGAGAACTCATCGGTTTCGAAATGCATTGATTTGTTACTATAAATACAAACACGATGTCCAGCAAACTGGCTTTCAGTTTTTTTATGTTTGCCTGAAACGTATCTCAGATATTTTATTTTATTTTGGTTCCGAGACTCAATGCGCGCATAGATACTTAGGTAAACAGTTTCATGCATGACGCGGGAATTCAAATTTGGCAAAGTGATCCGAGTTACCCAAATAGTGCCGGGACACTTAGGCTATTTTGAATCACCACATAAAGATTGAAACTAGTTTCCTTTCGACGTCTGCAAACGCATCGAGTCGTAGAACCCCAAAAAATCTAATAGTCACAGCACAGGTGCCTTGCAAAACTGAACCTTTTACTTTTCAACCAAGCTTTTGCGATTGAAAACTCAAAACATCTCAAAAAAACCGTACGGTCTGGTTGGCGTCAGCGTCTGCTTCGCGTGCAGGGCTGGCAGTGTCGCGGGAATGTTGTCCAGCTGCAGACCATCCCAAGATACCTGCGCTTGAAGGTACCGACGTACGTACCAATTGATGCCGTAGCCTGCTTGGTAGCCGGTTTGCGCGGTTATTCGGATTTTTCCGTTCGGCGCGTTGTCAACCTGCAGAATTTGAAACGCACACGAACTGCATACAGGAATAAAATGGCGTTTGAGAATATATTGTGACACCCCCGCACTCTTTCATAAGAATCCTGCTGCTCTTTGATCGATATAATTAACGGTTTGAATAATTTTAAAAGCAAAGTTCTGCCAGAGGGCTTCAACGTGAATTTGTCCGGCTCTCAAGAGAACAGCTGCCTGCAGCATCATGTAAACCTGCAAAATCGGTCACAACCCAAACTGACCGTGACACCGCCCCACTGGACACCCGTATCGCTTGCGACATCTTTTATCGTCACAATGAACTGGTCGGCATGTTCGGGCAACAGTCGACGAAGCAACGCCTCGACGGCGGCTCGCTGCGTCGCGACAGGGCTGATCGATTGCAGGCGTCTGATCAGTTTTGCGGGGAATTCCGGGATCGCTGAAGAACAAAACAGTTTCATGGTTTTAGAAGTTTGATAAACTGGACAGTCAACCTGTGAAACAGATGCAATTTATGCCTTCTGGCTATTGAATCTGGCGTGCTGATTGGCTGCATCGAATTGGTCGGACTAACCAGTGAGCACAAAAAGCACTCAATCAGTTCGACTTTGGTCTGATTGATAGGTTTTATTTGTGAGAAAAATTGCAAAAACTTTTTTAAACTGGCCTGGTTTCTGATCGTCATTCGCACAGCTGACGTGAACGGCACATGCCAAACTGAGCGCGATCAAAGAATTCAGCATCCCGTTAAACACGCGTCTGAATCATCAGTACAGTCTTTTTCGACGAAAAATTCAAAATGGAGATTGTTGACAAACAACCGGCAGTGTTTTTTTCGGTCAGAGACCAACTTTGTGTCAAGTTTCTGTCTTATCAGAATTTTCTGTTCAAGAACACGGACCGGTACGCAAAAAAATGTAAAGCAGCGGCAATGATTTGGCATGAGCTTGATTTTGATTCGTTTCTTTTGTTCACCATCCAAGAAACGTTAAACTTTGTGTGGTGGTGAACAAAAACAAGGTGCGAAAAATTTAAAGCTGAATTGCGCGAAAGCTCACCTGAATGACCGTCCATTGTTTTGTCCACGCAGCTGTCATCAAAATAAACAGGACTAAATTAGCTTACAGACAGATCTCCGATCTCACACAACCCACACATGCCACTTTGTAACTAAAGGCTTCCAAACTGCTCTCTATTTTTCACAACAATTTTGTTTATGCTTTCAACTGTTACACTTTGTAGCGCATGAAATTGACAACGGTTTTTGCGTGACTAAACCTTCAAAAACTATAACCGAAAAGGATCATCAAATTGTTCACACAGTTTCAACAATGTCCAGCGACTACAAATTCAAACGTCAATTGAAAGCGTAAAAAGAAACATGTAAACACGGCGACAACAGAAAAATGGGCGTCAGCTTGCCCATTCATCCCAAGCGCGTTCTGTGATCATCTCTATTTTTATGACTAATCTGAGTTGAACAAACCGATAAAAGTGACCATGAGTTTGGCAAAATTAGACACAAAATCGACTGTGGACAACATCCAATAGTATAGACAAAATTTCTCAGTTCAGTTTAGTTTTATTCTACAGCGCACGGCATAATACCAGAGAAGTGTAAGACACCATGAGTAGACAAGCCAAAAATGGACAAAAATAATAAAATTTCTACTTTGGCGTGCAACTGTCATAAAAGTGCCATCATCGCCAAAACAGTATAAACAATACATCACTCCACCAACACCTGGCGTGCGTAGAAGTTATTGCTATCCGGGCGACTACAAAACGAGTAGTCAATAACAAAATTGCCACTTCCATTGTAGGCAATGTGCACCCGGGCGCCACTGTCAAACCGGTTCAAACGCAGTACTTTCACCAATCCAACCGTCAGTGATTGGTTGCATTGTCGTACGTGCGTGCTTGCGTCCAATGGTTGTTGTTGTTGCTGTTTTTGTTCTTGCATTGTTGTTGATTGTGCCCGAGATTTTGCGGCCGTCGCAATAGTTCCGTTCATCAGGACTTTGCCGTTTTCTGAAATTTTTCCACTTTTTCGTCAGTATGGCTGGTTCATTTCTTGGTTTGCAAAAAAGTGTGCAACTTGTATACCACGTTTCACAGTGGCCTTGCACTTCCACGCCGCTGGTATCGTATAGTTCAACACACGAATGCTGTTGTGCTCGTCCGCAAGGCAGCGCGTGTATGCCTCGCGCGCTGATTTCACTGAAATTACATTTATTGACAGCCGGTAAAACAAGAGCCTCGCATTTTTTTGTTGGATCCGCCATTTTGAAAATTTCATTCGGCTGAAAAAAACTTTACCGGCACATTGCACGCCTGATGTTGACTCTCGATCGACAACGATCACGAACTTTTGCTGTACACTGAGGCAACTACGGAGAAACGCCGCCGCCAACGACATGCTGCCTGCGATCTGCAGAACAGACGGCCAGTGGTGCGATTGGAAATTGCGGCTGTGCTGGCAAAGCCGCGCCTTGCTGGCAACATCAGACTTCACTCCATCCTCGCTCATTCATGGGCCAATGGCAAATCGTTGCCGACCGCATCAACGGAGTTTTACTGCCAATCCAGCGAGTTGCTTGTGAACCGCTGTGCCGTATGTATGACCTATTTTTATTAAACGTGTCCCACTGAAATGACGTCATGTGCCGCCAAACATGCGCTTGCCGTTCACAGCAAACCAGACTTTCCATTTAGCCGATTTCTTCCCTTAAACAAATGGTGAATGTCGAATCAGTCACACCAAACTGAAATTTTAGTGCCTGTACTTTGACAAACGGGCGTTTCTAAAGCAAATGACGTCAGTTTACAGTATGGCCGAATAAATGAGGCAGTCCATCAAGGCGGGATCAGTCGCAGACTAGGAGTTGTCTTTTTCAAAAATGCGAACATCATTCCCAGTCATGTGTGCAACGGAAAAAGAATGAACAGAATAGCGCGGATAAACCGTTAGTTTAAAAAACGCGTCAAATTTGGCACACAGTTTGGTTTCTGAACGTCTTTTTTTCTGAAAGTCGCGCGCTCCTTGAACCCTGAAAAAAAGCTGCCATGTTTAATCGGACATTCCGTAGTCCGGACACGTTTGCATAACTCCACGTTACATGTGTATACCTGCACATCGGCCACATCGCGCAGCAGCTGCGCGTCCAAATGGCCGGCCAAGTTGTCGCCGTCGCACCGCTTGCTTTTGCGTTCGCCGTTGTTGTTCATCAGTAGCACCGTCGTCTCGTAGCTGCCGACGTGCGAGCCGAGGAACGCGAACGAGAACAGCCGATCGAGCTCCGGTGTCGTCGCCGTGCGGAGGTCGAGCTTCGCGAGCACCATGTGAATCGAGCACTCGTCGGAGGCCAACAGTGTGCGCAGCTGGGTGCGTTTTTGATTTTTTGAACAATTTTGAGAAAAAAACTTGCTGTGGTTTTCGATGGCCGCTGCGCCGAATTCTTCTGTCGCACCGAAAAAAATGACTCAACAACTTGTAGTTGTTCTGCGTTTTTTTATTTATCGGCTATACTTTGGAAAACTATGAATTTTTATGCAAAACACAAACCGTACACAGCAAAGTACGTTTGTTGAAACCTGTCACTCTTTTTTGCAGAATCCAGAGCATGCGAAACTTTGAAAAAATGACAAGGAGAAGTACGGATGACTCGGGTTTTGGTTGAAATCAAACAATTCAATTAATTGTGCGGTAAATCTACAGTTTTCTTGCAACTCCGTCCATACTTCTTTCGCGAGCTCTGTATTCTGCAAAACAAGTGACAGGTCTAAACATGCGTGCTCTACCTGTTTCAACGCTTCCACCTCAGCATCGACCAACAGCAGGCATGAGCCAGGCGCGAGCGCATGCGCGAGCTGCACGCACAGCCCGACGCCGAAACAGTCGGCGCAGCCGACCAGTGCGCAGAACGTTCGCTTCTGCGACAGCCAGTCGCTCATTGGCGGTTGCGAAATCGTAGTTTCAACGTTTTACGGCGTGAAAACTGACGCCAATGAAATAAAGTGCACACGAACAGTCGAAAGGTAACACGATTGCTGCAATCGATAAGTGTGTAAAAATTGAATTGTTACGGTGCAATCGTCACAAAACCAATGTTTACACACGCGGTGTCACACGCACACAGTTGCAAAGTGTCAACATGAATTTCACATCATCATTCACTTGAAAACAAACAGTAATAATTGCGAAAGCGAAATGTTCATCATAAAGACGTCAAAAGTGATTACGACGAAATCTGCGCAGCAGTGGCCGAAAAGTTTTTAACGTGTCGTTTTTAACGATGCGAGAACATTAATGAACGAATTTTTCAGCATACACGTTGACATGATCTGTGGTTTCAGGCGTTTGCAACCGGTTTATATCGTTTTTCCACATTAATTTTCTGTGCCACTGTTATTCCATTGGCACGACAATGTTGTGAAACGTAGCAGGCACTTTTTTAAAACAATTTGCATCACACATTTGTGCAAGAATTATCAAGTGGCCTGCTAAACAAATCAAGAAAAAAATTCTGATCAGTAAAAATCGGAGGACAGCAGAAAGCCTTCTCGATAAAGTAGTGCAAAAAACAAAAAAAAGGAATTGAGTCCACAGTGATTGTGAAAGCCCGTGGCAATCGACTTTTTAAAATGCTTTTTAAATGCCGTTTTCAAAATCATTCAACTTATCATCGCAGAAAATTTCGGTGCGTGCGCGGATGCAGGCCATAGCGCTGCGTGCAATTCGAATGAATGTAACACCACTCAATGAACCGAACGCCTGCCGGATAGTTGACCTCCCGATAATACAAGTTGAATCCGGCCAATTCAATGTTAGCTAACATCGTGTGTAGCATTTTCTCGGAGACCTGGACCTTTGAATCCCTTTGATTTAGGTGCGACTCAAAGTTCAGTTGGCACACACGCAAACGTCCCCCAGCGATCAGTGCCATTACTTCGTTCAAGACCGCGTATTCAGTGCCTTCAATGTCGACTTTCAAGAATTCAATGTTCCAATTGTTGTTGTCCTTGATGTGCTGCACCAGTGACCAAACGTTGTCTGGTACAGTCGAAGTGTTACTGACGACTGTGGTGTGCGGCACGATTCGCTTGCCGATGAACTCAACCGTGCTAAATTGATTGTGCTGGTTTAGCTGTTGGATAGCATCTATCCTCTTTGTTCTGCGACTAATGCGTTTGCAGACGTTGAAAGGAATTTGGTTTTATGCTTGATGCGGCAATTCAAAATAGCCTAATGTACCTGGTCGTATATTTCAGGGACTCGGGTTTTTACTTGATCAATTTTTGCCTGATTGGCCAATTCAAAATACGGCATGCAAAGTGAATTAATTTTTTAACTTGAACAATCTGAAGGTTTGACGTGAAAGCATTTACAGTACAGGTTTCAGTTCCTTACGATTTTGCCGTGGCATAATTCAAATGCCCACTCGAGACTCAACAACAAGCGAAAATACAAAAAAACGCAACAATACCGGTTGGCAAAATTGAACAACGCCGCGTATTTGACGTTGTCGTCGACCGAGTAGACGCGGCAGTTTGGCAGCATCTGAATCATATGGCGCTCCCAGCTGACGTCGCCGCCGACGCCCAGTGAATAACTGAAACACCAATTATTTTCATTTTGCATATTATTTCGTACAGAACCGTTTTTGCGAGATTGTACAATGTGTAACCGGCGCAGTGGTCGCTCAGCAAACTCGTTGAAATCCATTTTCTCCAATATACCGATCGATCTTTGACTGCTGGACACTTGGCCCTGATTGATTGATTACAAGTGAAAGCGTCCAATTCACAGTCCGCCAGCAGTTCATAGCACCTGAGTGCGCCAATATGGCACACCAGTTTGTTCGCTCTCACATGACACAGTTGGCGAGTGTCCTCGCACGCCACGGCGCGCACATCCATTTGCCGCCACCCGTGGTGTCGCCAATGCGCACGCGAAAACGACAGAATGCCTGGTCGGCCTGTCGAGAAACGCGCTCAATCAAAGTGTCGGTTTTATGTTAGGTTTAAGGCCCGTTTATACCTGGACGTATGCGCATACGGCACGGCACAGCACTTTAGGTCCCGTGCTATGGCATACTACCGTTCATACGTGACGTACGTCTGCATACGTCAGGTACAAACGGGCCTTTAATAACAAAATCTGCAACATTTGACATAGTAAGTTACAAAGTTCGCACAGTATATCCAATCCGCCAGCAAATTTCGATCTTTCTGTTTCTCTCACAATTTTCCACAGTTTCCGCGCGTACTTCTCCGGCTCACGCACAAGCCGTGCCGCCTTTTGCTGCAGAAACACGGCGCGCTGATTGGTCAAATCGGTCTGCTCGTCCGCCAGTAAGCGTTTGTTCGGCTGGTTATTTTCAGCGGACCTGAGATACGCGTTCACAACGGTGCCGTAGATGCGTTCGACGAAGTGATTGGTTGATGTGACCGATTGATTGCGCAGAAACGCCGCGTAAACGAGCATACAAGCGACGGCGACGCACAGCAGCACGACAGGACGGCCGTATTGGTGAACGGCAAACATCTTGATCTTGGCACTTTGGTTTCCCGTCGTTAAATAGTGGTTTCTGCATGTTCCACCGTGTTTTTTTTCATGTGAAAGTGAGCGTTCAATTGCGTGAAGTGTGGATGATGAATAGTACGTGTGAAAACAAACCAAATTTAAAAAAACACACAAGAGCTTGTGAATGTATGATTGAACACAAAAAGGTGCAATCTGTCAGCAGACAGTTGACGTATGACTGAGCGACTGTTGCGGTCACCCGCGTGCTGTTACGCAGCCACCAACGAAACAAAACGCAATGATGAGGTGTTTGCACGTACTGTTTTCGGAGTCCATAGAGGCATTCATGAAGCAGTATTTAGTGAAGCGTCTTGACTTATTTGACGTGGTACGTCGATCCGCGTGGTGCTGTGCCCTATGGTGGGGCCTCGACACCGCACATGTTCACGTCAGTTGACGCGACGATGTGCGATACGCAATAAGACTCACTACGCGGTCATTAAATACTGCTTCATGAATGCTCCTCAATTTACGCTGAAAACAATCCGATAGCTGAAACAAATTGCAATTGATCACAATATTTGAGTTAGTTCAATGTTTCCACGCAAAAACACACGTGCGCGTGCAGCGTTTCGAAACTTTTGCACGTATTATACGGCCGAACCGGTGAGAAATGACAATGTCGAACATTGTGGGCTTCAGTTCTCCTGTCAATTCATAATGAATCTCGGAAGTGGAGCAAATTTGGCAGCGGGTCCGTGCGGTTACAATTAATGCATCGAAAAAACCGACCAATCAATAAACAATTTTGCCACCGCGTGTTGAAATACCGCACTGTGCTAGGAGACCACTCGAATTTGGTCAGAACCGTACCATATGTATTTCATGCGCGTTGTTTTTGCATTTCAATGTTTTCCAAATGCGACTATTTTTTTTATAATACATGAACAAAAGCCGGATTATTATGACAAACTTGGTGGCCAATGGAAACCATTCGCTCCATTGTGTATGATTATATACCAGAAGCCTAATCAGAGTAACCAGCGCATCAAGCGCGTCACTATATTTACTCTCGTTGAAACGTGAAAGCTGGTCGTAGTTTCTCTGCTAAATTTCACCGCTTGAATTTTCAAAAAAAGAACCATTCATACGGAAAAGTCGATTCGACAAACCGAACCGGGGTTGCATTGCTCAAAAGCATTTTTATTCACACGTTCGGTAATATGGAATCAGATGAGACAGATGAATTGAATGATGAAAAAGATGATGAACACAACAGAGCACAGCGTTGTGTTTTGTTCAGAGTTATACGACTGAACAATGATACGCACAGATTGGAGATCAGTTTCTTACAAACAACAACAACACACACGGTGGCAGGTTGAATACTGCGGTGCGCTGCACAAACGTCGTCAGGAGGACAACGACGGCAACGACTGTTGTTGCTGGTCTTGACTCAGATTCAGCTCGTTTTTGTAACGATTCAGTAGCTGGTGTGCCTCTTTCAGTGATTCCTGAAAAAAGAAAAGAAAAAAGACAGTGAAAAAAGCAACGGTGCTCTGTTGAACACATAACAACAGATGATTGATTTCGATAATCAATAAATGCCACGGCAGCAATTCGGTTGTCGGTCCCGTCTTTTTTTCGTCACAATGATGTCACGAATCAGCGAGCAAGATTCCAGAACCGTCTCACAACAAGCCTGTGTGAATGGCTGTGTGCCCGGCTTTGCTGGTTTAGAGACTGGTTTTCCTCTGTGACATATGCCGGACACTTACAATGTGCTGAATAAAATCAATCAGTCAACCAATCAATCAATCAATAAAAAACAAGCGTGCCAGTCGTTCGTGTACCCTGAGATCGGTGATTTCCGAGCGCACCTGCGCTTGGGCGTCCAAGATCAGTTGGGCGTTGCGTGCGTGAACGTTCGCAACTGGAGAAAGAAAACGGTGAAGAAATTTGGAAGAAAAAAACTGAAAACAATTCTATAGGCTGGATGGGAAACGCCAAAGAAGTCACTAAGTCACACTACTGACAGTCCGTCTCGTGTCGCGCCATCGTTGGCCGTTTGCCACTCGGCTGCACAGAATTGAAGGTCTGCGTGGTTGGTTCGATAAACACCTGAAGTTTGAAAAACTCTCTCCCACTCCTGTCCTGACTGGTTTTTTTCTCTCTCAAAATGTCCAATTATTCCCAATTTCACAAGTTCTCACGATCTGATCGCAGTTTGTCTGCCTTTTCTTTCCGAACATTCGCATGAATCACCAAAGTGACCTGAACAATGGCAATCAATCTGTCATGCGCTCACAATTTCGTCGTAGTATTCGTGCACCAGCAGCTTCTTGCCCTGTTGAATGAGTGGATCCGCTTGGAACAGTTTTAGCACGTGATATGCAGTCACCTGCAATTCTACGAGCGTTTTCCCAATAAATATCAACATTGCTTGCAAGAAAAACAAGGAAAAAAAGCCAAAATTGTCACATTAACAAATCACCGGTTTCTCTTGGGGATCGTGAAAATAGATCTTTATCACCGCTTCGAATTCACCCCAGCCCGTCTCGGTCACTTCGTACGGCGGCGACTCAACGACTGAAATAAAAAAAATGATGGAATCGAAATCAAAACATAAAACGGAAAAAATCAACGAAATCAATAACGCAGTCAATAATCAAACGCATCGTGTTTCAGTTTACCTCTGGATGAATTGGCGTAGCTGTCATGCAACTTGAATACTACTTTGCGCACCCACGTTGACATGTCCTAAAATGGTACTGACCAAAATTACTCGTCATATTAAGTCTAAAAAGAATTGTTTAAAATTGAAAAACAACAACAATCGATATTCAATTCAAGCGAACACCTCTTGATAATAAGGTTTGACGAAGAGTTTCCACTCGTGCGTGTGTCCATCGGAATCACGTTTCTCACGAAAATACTTGGCCGTGTTGCCATAGACGATCGGCTTGATCACTGTCTTGTTTCGCACCCGCGAACCTGAGAAAGAAAACATTGATTCACTGAATTTTAACTGGCATTCAACACAAGTTCATTTTATTTTTTTCATATAATATTTGAAGCACGCCCCCCCCCGATTTCGGAAACCCCGAAGGTACCAAACTCCGGTGGGTTTGGGGAATGGACGGCTCACCATCCCGTCGAACCAATACCCTCGCCACGTGAGGGAGGGTTGACAGCCTGTAAGCCCCGCTCTGTCCTGGGGGCGCCAGTGATCAAAGCTCGATTTTGGTTTCGGTGGCCTGCGGTCGCTATATCCCCGGAGGGCAGCGAATCCGAAAGTGTCCGTTGAAAACCAGTGTAGTAATTAGAGTAGTAGAGAGCTACACTGGCGGCAGTTTGTCATCCTCCGAGTGAGATCGAACCCGTCACTTTCTGGGTTGAACGCGAGCGCGAGCGTGCTAACCACCGAGCCACGGAGGCGAGTTTAATCAGAACATCCGCCCCCCCCCCAGATCAGAAGAACCCTGGCATGTGTGTGACTGCGGGGAGAGGGCGGTCAAAATCAAGTTAAATTACGCTTAAAATGTGCAAAAAATTGCGTACACGTGCATATTTTATTTAAAATTAGCGAAATTTAGAAAAAAATCGAGCAAAAATGGTCAATTTTCATGCTTGGTCCGAATATCCGAACCGAAATTGACGTCAAAATTGATTTGATGTCTTTGAAGACATCCACTACAAAGCACCAGTTTACCACACCATCACCTGGTTCGTTGCTGCCCATTTTGATTGTTTTCCAAAGTTTTTTGTGTGATTGTTGTTGCTGTCGCCGTCGCTCTCACTCGCTTGGTCAAATGGTCGCTCCGGCTCCCCAGACCCAAGTTCCCCGTTGCCTGCTCCTCCGTCCGGCGGCGTCCGCTCGCTCAGTCTAGGACATGATGCGCATCATTATTCAAGGATTGTGCCAAGCCAACGTGCCGGTTGGCCTGTCGTCGTACTAAATCAAACCACTGATGTTGGCAAACGTTGCCTAACTAGCCTAAACCAAAACCAAATCCTAAAGCCTAATTTAAAGCTAAACATTATCCTGACCTACCTAATCCCTAATCCTAACCTAAGCCAAACCTTTTGAAGAAGGAAGATGTCTGAACACCTGAACAGGCTGTAGGTCGATCCGGTACCGGTCGATCCGGTACCTGGCAATTTTCTAGGGCGGTCGATCCGGTACCAGGTCAATCCGGTACTCGGTCGATCCGGTACCAATTGAAATTTTCAGCTGTTTTACGGGTTTTTAGCGTTCAATTCGTTATGTTTTCGATTTTTCTTTGGTTGATTGTTGATACGATTGTTGATGATACGATATGAGACGACGACGACTTGCGACACTTGGTTGGTTTTGGGAATCGTAATCTGATTCTGAAAAAAGCAAAACAAGTGTACCATATGTTTTTTTTATTTTCTGAACTATTTTCCAGAAGAATAAAGCTCCAAGACGGTGAAAATTTGCAAAATTATCAGCTCAGCAAGAAAAGGAGAACAAAATAAAAATATGAAGACTGATTCGGTTCTCTTTTGGAGTTGAGGAAAAATGTCTGTTGTTTTTATTTTCATATTTCCCGCGAAAAAACCTGCGGTAAAATGTTTCAGACATCAGATAAAATGAGAGAAACGAAGAAAAATGGAAAACAAATCAGAAACAAATTGAATTGAATGCTAAAACAGTTGAAAATTTCAATTGGTACCGGATCGACCGAGTACCGGATCGACCTGGTACCGGATCGACCTGGTACCGGATCGACCGCCCTAGAAAATTGCCAGGTACCGGATCGACCGTACCGGATCGACCGGTACCGGATCGACCGGTACCGGATCGACCGCATGCCGTCTGAACTAGGGTTGTTAAAAAAAACAAAAATCGTCATTTTTGTTTTTTTTTTTAATTTTTTTTTTAAATTTTAAAAATCAAAGTTGTGCTAAATCAATCAGGGAGTCCGAAGAACCACATATGATATGCAAGCGCCTCCCGAATGACTCCCATATGACGGACATAGTTGTTCTAGGGGGGGGCCTGGGGGGGGGCCGGCCCCCCCAAAAAAATTTCGAATCTATCTCTATCAAACAGGTTTTTTCGGCTCAGCTATTATCTATCCAAAAAATTTTCTCAGCCAGCTATCTATCTGAAAATTTTTGTCTTCGAAGACATTTAATGAGTCAATTTTTGACCAAAGTCCAAAATTGACTATTTTTGCTCGTAATTCTTGAAAATTTCGCTAATTTTAAGTAAAATACGCGTTTATACTTGATTTTTAGCGTATTTTTAGCATTATTTTGCTGTTTTTATAGCTTTTTAGCTTTTAGCTATCTATCTATCAAATTTCAAAATTTTGACCGGCCCCACCGGCCCCCCCCCCAAAGTCACATGCCCCCCCCCGCGGCCCCCCCCAAAATTTTCCAGCTATCTATCTATCTAGAAAATTTGCTCCAGCTATCTATATCGCCCCCCCCCCCCAACCCCTCGGCTAGGGTTGTTAAAAAAAACAAAAATCGTCATTTTTGTTTTAAAAAAAAAATTTTTTTTTTTTAAAAATTTCAAAAATCAAAGTTGTGCTAAATCAATCAGGGAGTCCGAAGAACCACATATGATATGCAAGCGCCTCCCGAATGACTCCCATATGACGGAACTTTGCAGATTTTGTTTTGGTGACCTCAATTACCCCCAGTAGCGAAAGTGCGGGGGGGGGGGGTGGGGCGGGGGGGTCCACCCCCCCTCAGCCGAAAATCCTGCCCGTGCACGGGCAGATACCCGTGTACCCCCCCTCCCCCCCTTTACCTCGACACGGGTACTAGACTCCCCCCACCCCCCTCCGCGAGAAAACACGGGATCGCACCCCCCCCCCCTTCACGGTGGTCAATCTCATCTCAATTTTTTCCAAAAATACCGTAATTTTTGCATTTTTCTTGACGTTTGTGTCTGTCCCTGCATAGATTTTGTTGTTTCTGACCAAACAAGCAGCTTGTTTGCACAAAATATTCCGTATTTTACAAGAATTTCTGTGTTTTTCTAAGGCAAAAATTTGGTATTACCCGTGCGATCCCGTGCACCCCCCCTCACGAAATTTTTCTGCCAGCGCACCCCCCCCTCAGGAAAATTTGCTGCCCGTGCACCCCCCCCCCCTCACCGAGAAGGCACCTGACCCCCCCTCTAAAAATTGGCAAACACCCCCCCCCCTCACCCGAGGTCCCGCTTTCGCTACTGATTACCCCTTTTCCAAACCGTCACCATGCCTCTTCTTGTGTTTTGACCTCCAAAACGTCACTAATTGTCCCCAGCTAAACTAATGCTAAAGTGAAGACAAACATACCGCCTTGAAATTCGATCAATTCTTCTGATGGTGTTGCGACGACACGACACGAAGCAGCAAGCAACCAGACAACGTAGCGCTTGCAAACGGAGCAGCGAGCACAATCGGACGCTCTGCGAGGCGAATCGTCACCTTATCTGCATCGGAAATGGTAGGCCAAGCTTTGGGACGCTCAAAAACTTCATCGCAGATGTTGTCGTAACCTAAAATCAGTCGGTAAAACGGCCCAAAATCGACTGCTAAAGGTTTTACGAGGTATAATCAAAGAAAATTTTTGTTGAACTTTCGAAAAATTTTGCCAAAATTGAGGTTTTCAGAGCATATTAGAGAAAAAATTTTCGAATTTTTTTTTTTTTTAAAATCGGCATTTTTGTTTTTTTTAATCACTTTTTTTTGAAAAAATTTTCATTTTTGTTTAACAACCCTACCCTCGGCTCTGGAACAACTATGATGACGGAACTTTGCAGATTTTGTTTTGGTGACCTCAATTACCCCTTTTCCAAACCGTCACCATGCCTCTTCTTGTGTTTTGACCTCCAAAACGTCACTAATTGTCCCCAGCTAAACTAATGCTGAAGTGAAGACAAACATACCGCCTTGAAATTCGATCAATTCTTCTGATGGTGTTGCGACGACACGACACGAAGCAGCAAGCAACCAGACAACGTAGCGCTTGCAAACGGAGCAGCGAGCACAATCGGACGCTCTGCGAGGCGAATCGTCACCTTATCTGCATCGGAAATGGTAGGCCAAGCTTTGGGACGCTCAAAAACTTCATCGCAGATGTTGTCGTAGCCTAAAATCAGTCGGTAAAACGGCCCAAAATCGACTGCTAAAGGTTTTACGAGGTATAATCAAAGAAAATTTTTGTTGAACTTTCGAAAAATTTTGCCAAAATTGGGGTTTTCAGAACATATTAGAGGAAAATTTTTCGATTTTTTTTTTAAATCGGCATTTTTGTTTTTTTTTAATCACTTTAAAAAAAAATTTTTTTCATTTTTGTTTAACAACCCTAGACCAATTGCGTTTTGAACAAGTTCTTGTTGGGACCGGACCGGAGCGTGTGCACGCGTGCTAGTGGATCATGAGCATGAGCATGCTGATGCCCGTGCGCGTGCGTTTTAGTAATGAAGCTTTAGGAACCGGGCCATGCCAAAAAGGAAAAAAGTAAAAATCTCGATTTTTTTAATTTATAAAAACTTTAATTTAATTAATTTGCAAAAAAAAATCAAAATGCCGGAGGAATATCTGATGGTAGACAAAATGGTGCAATCAAATCGCGCTGACGCGCTGAGTTCGAATTCTTCACGTTCAGAACTAAATAAGGTTATGCTTAGGCTTAGGCTCAGGTTTAGGCTTAGGCTTAGGCTTAGGCTTAGGCTTGGCTTAGGCTTAGGCTTAGGCTTAGGCTTAGGCTTAGGCTTAGGCTTAGGCTTAGGTTTAGGCTTAGGCTTAGGCTTAGGCTTAGGCTTAGACTTAGGATTATGCTTAGGCTTAGGCTTAGGCTTAGGCTTAGGCTTAAGCTTAGGCTTAGGCTTAGGCTTAGCTTAGGCTTAGGCTTAGGCTTAGGCTTAGGCTTAGGCTTAGGCTTAGGCTTAGGCTTAGGCTTAGGCTTAGGCTTAAGCTTAGGCTTAGGCTTAGGCTTAGGCTTAGGCTTAGGCTTAGGCTTAAGCGGTTAGGTTTAAGTATACAGTATCTTGGAAATACCGAATGCTGAATTGCATCTGAACAGTCTTTGATCAACCTGTGATGTTTCACTTCGATTCTGAGGGTGCGTGAGCGGTTCTGCTCAGAACAGATGCAAATTAATCTTTCCAGGTGCAAACTGTTTTTTCTTTTTTTAATTCACACAATTTGCCACTCTGATACAATATTTTTCACCATAGCTGACTGGTTATTTTCTGCAGTGAAAGATGCAATTCCATTTTCAGTCGTTGCTGCCATCATGGTTAAGTGGACGGCAGAGAAGCGAGTCTGGTCTGCCAATTGGTGGGAACATATGCGAATAACTTTTCATAGTGGTTCGGCAATTTGTACAATATTCAATTTTACCCCGCATATGGCGATACATCAGTTCGGAAGTCCGTTTATGAGCAATGGATGAATGTTGTTTTTTTGTCAAAAATCGTTGTTTTTGAAAATTCCACTGTAAAACATGAACAGAAACGTGTAAACCAAAAAATTTTGATCACAAAAACCTCTCAAAGTGTTCTAACAGTGTCCCAAGTTTTAAGCCATGAGGTTCTTGTCACAGCTAAATCAACCCTCTTTATTTCACCACATTTGTCGATTTTTCATGTTTTTAGGATCTTTTGCTGTTTTTAGAGATAGGGGCAACATACCGTAACAAAACTTTGGTCAGAAAAACCTCCAAATGTTTTCTAATAGTGTTCCAATATTCAGCTCTAAACACCTCAGCACACGCCAGTGATAGCATTTTAGAATTAGAACCTTTTTTGGCCCACCCTGTGTGTTTTACATGAAAACAATAATTTATCATTCATTGCACACTTACTTTCAGAACTTCATAATTCCGTTCTTCACAAACTCGAAAGAAAACAAAAGGATACATTTGACCAAAAAGATCACACAATAGCTCAGATTTACACACAGCCCGGCACACTTCGGCAAACATTCGCACGTGTTTGCTGATGTTTCCATTTCTTTTGACACGATCTATCAAAATAAACAAACAATTGAGTGGCGAAAGCAACAGGATATTCAAGCACGCTAAAGTGTCCTTTTCGGCTTGCTTCTTCGGGGTTGAAAAGGTGAAGAAACTGCCGGTTTTGGTGCATTTGCGACATTCATTATTAGCCGAACAATAGCTAAATAATAGCTTACAAAGTGTTCTTTCGTGCGGTTTGGCAAATATTGGCTGTCAAGTTATTGTCGAAACTTAGCCATAAACAGTGCGCGTGTCACATTTGGAAACAAAAGCAAACCAACTCAGTCCAACAGTTTTGCACGTGTATTGTTGTTGAGTACGGTACTGTGTGTGATGCACGGTACATGTAACGGGTCTCGCTCATGTTTTTTTTTTGTATTTGTGCGACTGCTTTGATTTTTAGGTTATAGTTTGACGCTGATAAGAGTTTGACGCAAATCGGCACCGATGATCAACAAATATATTATTTCAATCAAAACCTCATCTCGGTCGCATAAAAGTATAAACGATCCTTTTACATTGTACAAATGGAATGTAAACCAGATATAATTTGCGGATAAAATGCATATAGAAGATTGGCGATGAAGCCTATTGAAAAAGTCGCGTCAAAACTCCACTCACTCCAGGCACACTTTCTTCAAAATCGACACTTGAAAACGACACACATTAATCGAATATAACGAGGTTTTAGATGCGCCGCGAAATCACACACGCGCACAAATCGAAACAGCAGCGGCAAAGCAAAACATCAAACATTATCAATCAAGCAGCGTGTAAATGAACGTTCAAGTGGCTTGATTTTGTCTGTCAGCGGCAGAGTCACCACCGAGGATAATAATAAAACCTTGAGAAAATTATAATAATAAATTTGTAAAGTCACTTTGGTCGGTCGAATCGCGCGCAAAATGACACGCTTTCAGCCAATCAGTGCTCGACTCCGCCCTCATCACGAGGGGCGGCTGAACATTGTGGCGATGTACACCGATTTGCTGACTCTATTATTCCTGGTTTCAAGTGCGGCTGTAACACATTCTCTCTCTCACATCGGTTGTGTCATCGCGCGCGCGTATCACAGTTTTTGTTTCGAAGTCACTGACTCTGACAAATCAATCAGTCATATCGAATCTTGCATTTGTGAAACCGAATAGCGACTAATAGCGATTACGAAGAACAAGCAAAACAAGAAAACGGAGAAACTGAATCACAAAAGACTGAAATCGCGCAACAATGGACTCCATCGATTCCCCGCCACCGGAGACGGACGATAGCGAGCACACAGCGAACATGGACCAATCGCAGTTGGCCGCACTGCAAACGTTGCTCGCCAAGGATCGCTACCAACGAACGCCGAAATGCGCAAGATGCCGTAACCATGGCGCTGTGTCCGCGTTGAAAGGTTGATTACACTTGCTCGAACTTAATTGTGTAACTTACGGATTATCGGCGTTTGGAAGAAACTGATTGAATTAGATTCAACTTAAACGTCGTTGAGATGAGCAGTCAGCGGTCACAACTGATATTTTTCAATGAACGTGCTGTAGTTTTCATGTGAAAAACTAGACAACACAATACGCAACACAGAAAGACGTAACAAAGAAACTGGCTGCTAATTGGTTGCTGAAGTAGCTACAAAAACCGCGTTCGTGTTAGATTAGAACAAATGTAATAACCTCGTTTTAGTACCCACTTTAGCAGCCCCTTTAGCAGTACCGAAGATGAGGGAGTGGGGAAGCGTACCCCCTAGTACGATGACTTGGGAGGGGGGGGTCCGTGAGACCCACCCACCCACCATAGGTACCCTCAACCCCCTTCACAACTCGGCACCCACATGGGTACCCCCCGCGCAAAATGTTCCCATTACAAATTCACCGGGGGCGATCCCACTGACCCCCACAAAAAAAATTTGGCACCGTTTTCACCGCAAATTTCTGCACCACATTACATTCACAGGTCACAAGCGATTCTGCCGCTGGAAGGACTGCGCCTGTGCCAAGTGCACGCTGATCGCCGAGCGTCAACGGGTGATGGCAGCGCAGGTGGCGCTCAGACGCCAGCAGTCGCAGGAGGAGCGCGAGGCACGCGAGCTCGAGGCGTTGTACGGCTCTGGAACCGGTTCGGCGCGCAAGTTTTGTTTGTTGGTGGGAGGGAATACACTCTGGAAATCCAAACCAATAAATCCAAACCAAACCAATCCACTCTGGAAATGTTTGCCACGTTAATACGCTGTACTAAAACAACGGTTTTTTCACGTTGTTCCGTTAATCTACACTTCAATTTGTATGCTAAATATCGTTTCGAGTTCGACCACATTGAGAGTAGGATTGGATTTTTTTGAGTTCCTTTAAACTTCCCTTGTTTTTATAAAAGATCTACGAAACCAAAACACACGACCACGAGAACCCATGATTTTTTTGAGAAAAGTGTGTCTTCAGCTTGCTCTCAATGTGCGTTTTTCTTGTTTAATGTAAACAAATGGAATTTCACACTCAATCTCGTGTTCATTTCATTCGTGAAGTTCAAAAGCTACAAGTTTGTGTCGTGACATCATCAGCTGATCAACGACGGCTTTTACGATTTACTAACAAGCACAATCAACACAATGTCTAAACAGGCACTCAAAATCAACAAATAAACAGGTGTATACCACTTTTGTTGACTGACTTTTGTTACGTTCGTAAGACTGGTAAACGTACACAAGTCAAAACCAGAAGTGTTCGAAAAAAATTCCGGCTTTTCCGCAGCTGGCAATATTTGTTCTTCACAAGCAAATTTTCTAATTCAATTGAATTGAGGGCACTGAAGCGTCTGAGGACTGACCAACAGGTCATCACTTTAAAAGCCACAGAAATGTTTTCAAGGGGCGGGAAACTGAAAAACTGCTAAATTGATCTTTTGTTGCAGCCCCGCTGATTCTGGCCGCAATCCGTGCTGCAAACACCGGAGGGGGCGGTGGCACAACGACTCAGGAGGAAAACGCTGAGGAGCAACAACAGTCGCCCGACTCTGGAATGGTGGCCGATTCCATTGAGCATGCTGGTGCGTGGTCTATGGCACTTGGACCGGGATGCAAATGGGTGTCAAGTTTTCAGGATACGGTATCGCCGATTAAACATGGCAGTTTTTTTTCCGGGTGCAAGGAGCGCGCGAAATTTGAATGAAAGAAAAACAGATGTGCAGAAACCCAATTCTGTGTCAAATTTGACATGTTTCTCAAAACAAACTGGTTATTCGTGCTATTATGTTTTTTCTTTATACATTGCACACTCGATTGGCGATCGAATATTTTGGCATTTTTGAGAGAGGCAACTCCTAGTCTGCAACTAATCTTGCCTATTTATGATTCGGCCATGCTGTATCTAATTTGGGTGTACATCTTGCCAGTTTGGTGCGATGAATCACCGTTCAAGTTTACGTCTGTTCAAGCGCATATCCAAACACAGTTTTGCTCAAAAACAGTGTTTGACATACATTGTAGCAACAGTTTGCCTCCAACCGATCACCTAAATCAATATTGTTATTATTTGATAAAATACACTGGTGTTTGCACTAAATTACGTCATCACATTCGTCTTTCATCGGATTCACCAAAGTGCACATCGCAGCGGGTGTCCATTCGCAGATGTTTGTTTGGTCTTGATCGATCCTCTGCGGAGTTTTTGTTGGTTTTGCGTTCCGATCTGACCGTCCGATTGTTTGTAAAAAAATAGGCGTGTGTCAATCTTGTTGTGACAGGAATAATAGGTTGATAGAACAAAATTAGACCATTTTAAACGATCAGCTTTGCATGGCTTGCTGCCAGTATTTTATGATAGTAGTACTGATTTAGCTCTCATCACACTGCTTCATACTAATTCAGTATACGGTAAGCAAGCTACCCACAGATAAACACTCAAATTGATCCGAACCTCTAACTATGGACATTTTATTTAATGTAATTGAATTTTTACGAACAACGTCTACGGTAGACGATTATGCTAACATAAATGATATGTGTGCATACCCATTTTAGCTATAATACACACATAGGGTATGTACATGTATGTACAAGTCGTGTGTCCGAAAATTCTGCAAAGTCAATTTTGCCGGTTTTCCGCCTCGAAATAGCGCTGCGAAATGCCAAGAATCACGTTACAAGTGCGGATTAGATGTGATATAATTCTTCACAGAAGACATCTGCCTTTGACAGTTTTGCGGAGACAATGGGAAACGTTGGTGTCTTACTATGAACACGCGATTGACGTTATGTGCGTTGGCATCATTTTGATAGACTCTTTTTCATGTTTCTCAATCAGTGACATAATCGGGTTGGTTGGGTCCCATTCTATCTATTTGTTCCTATTGACGGACACACAATCTGTTTTCCGACCGGATTACGGTATAAAGATTCATGTTATAGAGAGGATTATGCCGCTTGACAAAAATGCAAAAGTGTAATTACAACTCTCATTTGCGGTATGCACCTGAAATGAAAACAAATTGCTGTTGTTTCATGTTAAGACGGGCCATTTTGCAGACTGTTTTGCAAGATTATCCAATAGGAATACATGTTGGAATGGATTATCTCGCTGTTATGTGTGTGATGTAGGGTGGGTCAAATGCCATTCCTGAAAAAAGGTGTCAGTGGTTGTTTTCAGTTTGCGGGGTGCATTTCTTTACCGCTTCACTGCATTTGAGTGGATTTTAACAAGCATTGGAAGCTGAAATTGTGCTACAGACAAAAAATGGACAACAGCCTAAGAGAGGTTGGCTGACATCTGAATTGATCAAAACATCGAACAATTAAAAGTACAAATTGAGCTGAAGCCAATGGCTGAAACCAAAAAGGTGCTTTGTTTAACCGAAGACTCATGAAATTGCAGAAAAAAGTCTCGCCCGAAACTGCGCCCCCAGAATCTTGAAAAATACACATCGGCGCGGTGCACGTATCCCGCATAATCTGACTCAAGAACGAAACGAACGTTACCATTTCTCATTTTTGTTTTCAAACTCTTTCACAGAAGATCGAACGGCCGATCGAAAGCGGACATCAAGCGGAAAGACGAAAGGCAAACCGGGAAAGCAGACGGGCGCACAGCATCAGAACGCGCATCTGACCGTGCTAGAAGCGTTGTTCCCGCAGAAGAGCACGGGTGAATTGCAGCGGCTGTTGGCCGACAATGGAAACACGTCGCTGGCGGTGATTCAGAAGTTGATGCCACAGCCGTCGCAACCGACGAGCAACGACGGCGACAAGAACGGATCGACCACGGCAAGCAGTATCGCGAGCAATCAGTCGGACTCACAGGTGTGTGCTCGCGGCTACTCAACAGATTATTGTCACCCTCGTGGCCTGGTGGTAGTGCGTTAGACTACAGTCTGTTCGCTCGGGTATCGAGCCCCGCCGAGGGGTGTATAGGCACTTAATGACAGAGAAAACTCGATGGGCGCCCTACTCAATGGCGTTCTGTACGCTTCTCTGGGTTAGCCCTGGCTAAAAACATTGCCTAACAATCCCAAAAACAACAACAACAACAACAACAAAAACAACAACAACAACAAGAAGTTCAACAAATTCAACAACACTGTTATGTAGCAAAATCGTTAAAATGCTGATTTTCCCCAGTTATGTGCCAGTGGCAACTCGACAATTTGTTGAGAAATTTGTTGACTAAGCGTACTCAGTGGCATGTGTTCATGTTCAATTCAATTTCAGCTTGAGTGCAAACTCGTTCAGTTTTTAGCGTTTCAGTAATGCTTTTTTCTGACACAATAGACAATCAGTTTGATGTCGGACAGTGAAACTCAAAATCCTAATCAACCAAACCAAGGCCGTCTAAAGCGGCATTCATGAAGCAGTATTTAGTGACGCATAGCTGTGTTAAAACACAGCTACGCGATCATTAAATACTAGTTCATGAATGCACCGTTGCCTTGTTCTGAGTTGCAGGTTCGCAGTTCACCATCATCAAACTCGTCCGTGAAGAGCGTGGACAGCACAGGCGAGTCGACCTCAATCAGTCCGCCGGTTCATCTCGACGCTCGATCGCAGCAGCGAGCGAAACAGAAAGGTGCCACTGTCAAGGCCACGTCGTCCTCGGTCAACTCCACGTTCAGTCGCGCCAGCAAACCCGCAAACAACAACAACAATAACAACAACAACAACAACAACAACAATACTTCCGGTGGTTTCTACCCGCTAAACACGAGCGATTTCCTGTCGATCAATTCGAATAATCAGCCCGAAATCAATCCGCCGTCCGAGATCTACCCGCCACCGCAAGCGAACCTCTTCCTAAAATCCGCCTTCCCGCATCAGTCCACCGGAGCGCTGTTCTCGCCCGTCGAGCAACACACGAGTCCGTTCTTCCACCTGGCCCCGAACGCGCATCATGGCGCGTTTTACGCTGCCGCTCCAGGCACCGCCTCGATGCCGCGTTTCCCGTTTCAAACAGCGGCCGCTTTCGCGTTCGCCGCGGCGGCTGCGCAGAGCAACAACGCCGGCGGTCTGTTCGGTCGCCCGGCTGTCAGCAGCAGTCACAACGGCGCTGCCATGCAGCAGTCGCCCCGCTCACCACCGCCGTCGCATGACGTGCCGTTGGACTTTTGCGCGAGGAAATCATCGGCCGACTGAACGATGGTGAAAAAATTCTTCGATATGGCAAATTACCCGTAAAGTCTCGCATGTACGGTCTCCATATATAAATTTGAAAATCAAAAAATTTCTGAAAAAAGTGGAATTTTGTGTGACAACCTTATAAGTGGGAGGAGATCTTATAAAGCGAACATTAGGAATTCCGGGCCTTATAAACGGGGTAGAATTTCTACCAACTCAAAATTTTGATTTTTTTTTAGTTTCCCGCCGTGTGACACTCCGCCCACTTTTGGATGGAGGTCTTATAAGTGGGAGGAACCTTATACCGTATTATCCCCATTAACCCCCCCCCCACCAATAAACCCCCACCCCAAGTTTCTGAATAATCTCCCCCACAAATAATCCCCCATGGGGGATTATTGGAAACCTGTTTGAAACACTTACCCAGCAAACTCAGTGGCTGGTTGCAGTGAAAATGATGAAATTGTGCTACCAAAGGTCCCAAATGGATGAGTTAATGGCAATTTCATTACAAAAGGCTGTTATAAAAGGAAATTTCTATGTAGAGTAGAAGTTTCTGCGACTTTCTTGCCTGCCATGCAATGTATTTTTGCCATTTTTCAACAAACCCCCACCCCTAGAATTTTTTTGTAAATAAACCCCCCCCCCCACCAATAATCCCCCCCCCCCACCAATAAACCCCCACCCCTAAAAGTCGCTGACGTATTAATCCCCCATGGGGGTTTATTGGAGGTAATACGGTATGCGAGACTTTACGGTAATGGTAATGACTAGGCAGTTGACGTTAACAAGCACAGTTCCATCGCATTGATGCCAATTTTTGCAGTTTTTATGAACTGATTATTAATTGATTAAAAACTTTTTTTTTAAACATGCGCTTTTCTGAAACTCATTTGCATTGTATTGATGTTTTATTTTTTTATTCATTTGGCATGTTTCCTTTTGACTTTTTTTGGCATTCTAACACATTTGTTTTTTTTTCACAACAATTTTTGCTTTATATTTAGTGAAAGTTGACCCTGTTTTCACCTCACTGTGTGCAATATTATGCGTTTTGTGTTTCTTCGGTCCAGTGTCTGTGAGTTGTTCTGTTGGTGATGTCAAATTTGTTTAGTGTATTGTTTTTAATGGTCTAATCCGCTTGTTAAAAATGGTCATTTATTGTTGTCTGTTCCATTTATCCTTACACGCCATGACGCAGTGTATCTGGCTTAAAATTGTTCACTGTTGATGTGTGTACGAGCAATAAATCTACTGGATAGCACTATTGTGGATTTATTCAAACGTGTACGGACTAAAATGACGTCATTTGCTATAAAAACACCCGTTTGTCAAAGTACGCGGGCACTAAAATTTCAGTTTGGTGTGACTGATTCAGCATTCACCATTTGTTTACGAGAAGAACTCGGCTAAACGGAAAGTCTGGTTTGCTGTGAACGACAAGCACATGTTATGCGGCACATGACGTCATTTCAGTAGGACACGTTTGAAAAAATATGTCATACAAATGTTCCAACATGGGTGCGTTTGGGAGGTACCGCAGATAGAAAAAATTTGACTTCACTAAAATTTTGTGTGAAACTGCATAAAAATAAGAACTGGGTTTGAAAAATTAAGGTAGGATGTGTACTACATGTAATTAGTCTCTATTTGACATTGGTAATTAAGTTATTTAGTCACTAATTATGGCAGTTCTCGCCCAGTATATAACTGTCATGTTTTTGTACACTGTGGGTTCTAAAACTTCATTTTTTTAAAAATTAAAACTTTCCTCTCGGTTTCGGCTCATCGTTTGTGGTGAGTCCGACGGGACTAGAACACGCAACCTTTTGATCTGCAGTCCGAAGTAAGTTCTCTGACAGTTACGTATTTTTCATTTGAACGTTACATCTTTGTAGTCTTAACTGACACATGATCTCGCCCACTGTTGTTGTCATCATTACAATCACTTCATACAATTTCCCAGCACCCCAAGATGCGCTGCTGGTGCCGTTTGCTGATGATGGTTTTCATTCCGTCCATGCGCTACGCTGACGATCGAACGCCAGAAAAGTGTGCTCTTACCGTACCCGTGCCATCGCAGCAGTATCTGGCAGAACTAGAGTCAAAGGGCGATGTTTTCTGCTACTATTTAACCAACGAGAAAAACGACTGGAAGACTTCGAAACAAATTTGCGAACAACTACAAGCGGGTGCCAACGGAGGACACCTGGCTTGGATGTTGGACGTTAGAACGATCGGACACATACAAAACGTGGTGCCAAAGAACGATAGTCTACATGTTGGCCTGTTTCATGATGGAAGTGGCGCATTCTGGATCGGCTGGACGAACAATGGTACGCTCAACGCATCAACTCCATCCGGTTTGAATTATGCTTTCTCGGACGGATCGAATTGTGGTCGGTTCACTCCGGCGCCCTTTGACCAATTAGCTGAACCATTCTATATGGAGTTAGAGCTGAAACAGTGCAGCGATGAAAAACGTGCGGTTTGCGAGATCAAGATGCCGCCGAAAACGACAACTTCAACTACGACAACTACAAGCACCACAACTACCACAACTGCAACGACCACAACAACCACGACCACAACCACAACCACAACCGCAACCTCCACAGCGTTCACGCTCTCAACCACCACCACCACAACTACTCCAATGGGAACACCGTCACATAAAATTCTGAGACGCATGGAAAATAAGGGCAACAAAGTTCTGCTGATTGTGATTGTGGTGCCGCTGATTTCGGCGTTTGTGCTGCTAGTGGCGGGCGCCGCGGTGGCGATGTTCTTGATGCGACGGCGTAGGAATCGAAAATTGCGAGCGGCGGAGTGATTTTCGTGAAAAATTGGTCTCAAATAGACACCTTTGAAAACACTGATGTGAAACTTTATTCCAACAAACAAAAGAATATCTACCATGTTATGAAATTTGCTGTCAGATGAGATAATGTGTACTAATTATATCGATTTCACATTGTTAATTAATTAACTATTATAATTAAGTTATCGTCACTAATTATGGCAGTTCTCGTCCATGTAACTGTGATGTTTTTTCTACACTGCGGGCATAGTTGTTCCAGAGCCTGTGGTGATGTGATAATGCGGCATGTTTCTAAATGGTTTCAACTGTTATTCGCAAGAAACAAAGTAGTTTTCAGCAACTTCGTGTCAAGACCCAAAACTACCGCTACCGTAACCCGTCTGCCCGAACTTCAAACATAAGACTGTTTGTTGCAATCATATGAACGGTGTCCACCAATAGAGTAGCTTTTGCTGGCAATTAGGGACGTTTTTAAAAAATCGTGTCGAGACCCGTTGGAGAGCTACCGTAATCCTTGAAGTCTAGTTTTGACATTTAGCTTTGCTTTGCTTTATCGCGCCTTTATTTATTCCTTTGTCCTAATGTTACATGTTTAAACGGTAGAACTTCGGCCGTTTGTCGCGTCCGTGGCGTAGCGGTAGAACTTCGGCCTACAGTTCTGTAGGTACCGGGTTCGAACCTCGCTGTGGACAAGACATACTCGTGGAAAATAAGAGTGACCAACGAACATCTAATGGTCTATTCCCTCCTGAGCCGAGGGTAAAATTGGGCTCGGGGCAGTATTGCCCGTCTCCGCCGGAGTTTGGTACCTTCGGGTTTCCGGAACCGGCGCGCGTAGGGTTAGGGGCTTTGAAAAATTTTTTTTTTTTCGTTTTTTTTTTAATTTGGATTTTTTTTTCAAACTTAAAAAAAAATTTGAAAAATTTTTCTTCTACTTTGCTCTGAAAATTCGATTTATGGCATAATTTTTTGAAAGTTCAAACCAAATTTTCTTCCCAACTTCTTTGTGTGCTGCTTAGGTACATGTCATTATTTGGTCATTTTGACCGACGTACTCCATGTTTTTCGATTTGGATGACTTCTAGAGTCAATTTTTAGCGTTGAAATGACTTAACTGAATTGAAATATCGTTTCAGAAATCGTTTTCTTGCAACTTAGAACATGTTTTTTCAGTCGGTAGGCCATGAGATGAACATGATATCTTGTTGATTGGCGTACGTTATAGGTCTACAATGGAGTTGTGCGATATATTGTTAAACAATTGGAGCGGGGATGTTGGTTAATACCACATCACACGACCGTTTTTCAGATACCCGATAACATGGCCACATGTTAAAACTTGTGTGCTGAGCTAAACTAACGTGTTAAACTTGCGTCTGTCAGTTGCCCGCAACGTGATCGCGAAATCATGGTACGTGTTTTCGATACGATGATTTGAAGAGTGGGCTCTCGCCATGTGGCAGATAGCATAGCTGGTTGAACCTGAAAGTAAGTGTCTTGGGGGGGGGGGGGACCGGGTCGACAGGGGTTGCCGACTTAGCTACAGCAAACAGGAATTTTTGAACACAGTCAAATTTTGGTAATTTTCTAAAGAGGAACAACTAAGAACGGTTCAATATTCAAGTACACGTCGAAAATTGTCCTGTTTTACTGTTGAAAATGCAACTTTCCCTCTATGAAATGGACATAATTTCAATAAAACAGGATTTTCGCTCTTATAGTTTTCCGGATCGTTCTGAAAATAGTCTAGATGAACTCAGCTCGACGAGACGCTTCGAACAAACCTAACTTGTAAAAAAAATTTTTTTTTAAATTTTTTTTTAATTAAAAAAAAATCCGGATTTTTTTCCCTAACCCCAGGCGCGCGTATAATTAAATTAAATTAAAAAAATTAAACAGGATTAGGATTATGGAATGGATTCCCTGGAGTGGTTACGTGCAGTACCGTGGGCGGGGGTGGGTGGGGGGGGGGGTACACCCCCCCCCAGAGCACAAGAGACCGTCGGGTGGGGGGGGGGGGGGGGGGGGCACCGTGCCACCCCCCCCCCTAAAACCGGGCACCCCCCCCCCCCCCGGACCCCCCCCGCGAAAATTTGGCCGACACCCGGCACCCCCCCCCCCCACCCCCCATGAAATTTTGTCTGGCGGAGACCCCCCCCCCAAAATTTTCTGCACACCCGAAATTTTTTTTCGAAAATCATGATTTTTTGTCTATAAAGTCTATAATATAAGCTGAATATATGATAACTTGACCATCTTCATTGTAATTTCAAAGATTTTGCAGCTAAATTTAGCGTTTTTCCTTTAAAATTTAAGCGAAAAAATTTCAGGGGGGGGGGGGGGGGTGGACCCCCCCCCACACAAAATTTTTAAAAAATGCACCCCCCCCCCCCCCTGGGACCCCCCTGGGGGGGTCCCACGTTACCATAGGTTGGACCCCCCCCCCTCACTTTTTGGTCGGCACCCCCCCACGGCACCAAAACCCCCCCCCCTTCGAAAATTTGTTTGGGCCCACGGTACTGGTTACGTGCACCATTTGCTCATGCACCGCACTTCCAAAAAGGCTTGGCTTAGGCTTAGGCTTAGGCTTAGGATTAGGATTAAGTTCAGGCTTTGCTTAGGATTATGTTTAGGACATATTCTGAGAATTGCAGTTTATTTTAAGCGTTAAACACGAGGTTAGTGTACCCCCCTCCCCCCCCCTTTACCTCGACACGGGTACTAGACTCCCTCCCACCCCCCTCCGCGAGAAAACACGGGATCGCACCCCTCCCTCACGGTGGTCAAGCTCATCTCAATTTTTTTCCAAAAATAGCGTAATTTTTGCATTTTTCTTGACGTTTGTGTCTGTCCCTGCATAGATTTTGTTGTTTCTGACCAAACAAGCAGCTTGTTTGTACAAAATATTCTGTATTTTACAAGAATTTCTGTGTTTTTTTTCTAAGGCAAAAATTTGGTATTACCCGTGCGATCCCGTGCACCCCAGTACCGAAGGCGAAAGCAAATTTTCGAGGGGGGGGGTGTCGTCACGTGGGGGGGGGGTGCCGAAAATTTTTCAGTGGGGGGTGTCAGTCATGGTACAGTGACACCCCCCCCCCCCAGGCGTGGGCCATGGGGGGGGTGCACTATTGTAGAAAATTTTCTGGGGGGGGGGTGCACACCCCCCACCCCACCCATGAGATTTTTTCGCTTAAATTTTGAAGGAAAAACGCTAAATTTTGCTGCAAAATCTTTGAAATTACAATGAAGAATGTCAAGTTATCATATATTTAGCTTATATTATAGACTTTAAAGACAAAAAATCATGATTTTTGAGCAAAAATTCATGATTTTTGGGTGGTCCGAAAAAATTTTTGGGGGGGTGTCACTGTTACTTAGGTCCATCTAGGGGGGGGGGTGGGGGGGGTGTCTAGCAAATTTCGAGGGGGGGGGGTGTGGATGGTCCAGTGTCAGGTTTTGGGGGGTGGGTGTCGCGTGACCCCCCCCACCCCCCCCCCCCACGCGGAGGTCTCGGGTGCTCTGGGGGGGGTGTACCTAGAGATGTAAGGGTCAAAAAAAAATTTTTTTTTTTAATTTTTTTTTTAAAAAAAAAGTAAAAAAAAAATGAGCATTTTTTTTTTATTTTTTTTATTAAAAATTTTTGAAATTTTTTCTTTAATGTGCCCTGAAAATGCCGTTTTTGGCATAATTTTTCGAAAGTTCAACAAAAATTTTCTTTGACTTTACCTTGTCACTTAGTCTTCAACGCTGCAGGTGGTATTCTGGATTGATTTATCGACTGTTTTCAGCCTTGGTGAGTGATGATCGACTCGCGCATTGAAGTACTTGAGCGTCGCAAAGGCTAGTTCAACAAATTCCGATGTCGCTAAGGTGAGATAGAAGCAGAGAACTCACATTTACGCATCGTTTTTCAGGATCTCGAAAGGTGGAAATTGCACTGTCTGCCACTGCAAGCGTAACTTCGTTGGTTGCTCGTTGCTGTTTCGCCTCGTGTCGTCAGCATGATCACACCGGTTTGTTGTGGAACTTGTTTCCATGTTATTTGAGGTGAATTGAGAGGCAAAACACGAGACGTGATGTCGTCGGTGGGAAAATGGGGTCGCCGAAACCAAGTCTGAAATTTTCACCCTCCTCCCATATGAGTGGGGGTCATATGGTAAGTCGGTGGCTCCTCAGATGGTGATATTCGGACTCCCTGAAAAATTCTGAACAACTTTCATTTTAAAAAAAAAAATTTAAAAAAAAAAATTTTTTTTTTTTAAAAAGAAAAAAAATAGAAAATTTTTTTTTCTTGACATCTCTAGGTGTACCCCCCCCCACCCCCCCCCTCGTCTTCGGTACTGGCACCCCCCTCACGAAATTTTTCTGCCAGTGCACCCCCCCCCTCAGGAAAATTTGATGCCCGTGCACACCCGATTGCGATTGCACATTAAATGTGGCTCTTCGAACTCCCTGGTTGATTTTTGTTTTTTAACAACCCTAGTCACTAGTCACATAGGTTTTCGGGGACCGACTTTTCGCTCAATCAATTACAACTTACAAGCACATTACAAATTCTGAACAAACCGAATTGCGAATACGAAATCAAACAAAAATGGATTTTGATCAGAACAGCAGCGGTGCCAGTTGCACGTCTACAACAACGGTGGTTCTTGTGAGTTCGGTTTGGGGAAGGGGGGCTGGGGTCGTTTTTGTTCTGTCATTGTGAAAAGAATGAAATCAAATCATATTCTTGTTCTTGCAATCTGTTGTGTTCAAGTTCAAGTTCCAATCGTGTTTCCACCTTCCAGGATCCTTCCGCATTCCAGTTGGATCGTTTGAAGAAGTTGCTGCTGCGAGTGTTCGGTTTTGATGATCGCACCGCGGCGCCCGAGTTTTTGACAAACGAAGTCGACAATCTTTGCGCCGAATCTGTCGGCGATCCAGGTTGATCAGTTTAGATTTTTTTTGGTTAGATTTTAGTTTTATTTGGTTAGATGATCAGTTTGTCCATTTTTTGTTGGCAATCGCATGAATTAGATTTTGTGATGAAAAGCATGTACCAATTTTCACGGACATCCGTAATAAATTTCATTGATTGATTGAATGATTCATTGATCGTATCAATGTTGATATTAAAAGGAAAACGTGTTCGGCACACGTCACAGACTCAACAAATTTGCCATTCCACTCCACGTGAATGGTTTTATTGATCATATTCCAATTCATTGCTAATTGTTATAAAAAATTGCAATTGTTTTGAACAGCCAACTTTCAGCATGTTTGTACGACACAACGGAGAGCATTGCGATGCATGCCGTCGGTTTGTTGTCGTCGACGTCGGCGCCGTTCAAAGTGCAGGCGCCATCGTTGCATTTGTGAGTGCTGGCAAAAAAATATCATAATTCTTTCCCTATATCCTTTTTTGTTGAATAGATTTTCACTTATCTTGGTTTTCCTCCTATCAGAATGTACCCAAACACGTCGCGTGTGGTGCAAGAGCTGAATCGCCTGAAGGCGACCTCGCACGAACGCATCTTGCACTATTTGCTCGCTTCGTATCGACGCGCACACAACGAACAACAGAATAGCGTAGGGTATTTCGCGGTTTTTTGTTTGCCACTGACATTCCACTATTTCAGGATGATTGCATTTTGATTTCGTGCGTTGACACCACACAAACTTGGTAGAACTGGCTTGCAATTCGTGAAATGACCGACAGAGGCATCGAATTTTTTCAAATCGAAATCGTTTTTCAGTGGGTGCAAAAGTTCGAGCTCGATGCGCTCGCGCACGTCACTCGAGCGCTGGTGCGTGTCGCCATTCTCTTTCTGCAGGGTGCTTTCACGGTCGGCATGAATCGGTCGGTTTTTGGAGTGTCTTGCGTTTCCTTTCAAATTGATTGGCTGCAACGGGGCCATTCATGAAGTAGTATTTAGCGATTGCGTAGCTACGCGTCACTAAATACAGCGTCATGAATGCGCCTTAAATGCGGAAAGAACGGTTCTGTTGCAGCAACCACATCGGCGGTCTTCTCTGTCGTCTTCTGGTGTCGGAGCCAGTGCCGATGGACTTCATCCAGGACATCGTGTTGGAGGCCGATAGAAACGGCGATCTGTTGGAGGTTTGTGTCGCTTCTCGATTAGTCTGTTAGCTGGTCGAATATTACTGCACCACAGAAATTTTGACAGAAATCACAATTTTTTTGTTGTGGTAGCAGCTAGGGATGGATCCGGCAAATTTGCCGGAATCCGGGCCGGATCCGGCAAAAGCCCATTCCGGCCGGGCCGGATCCGGCAAAAATTGCCGGAATCCGGACCGGAATGGCCTTTTTATATCTAAAAAACATCTACGCACATTTCGTCGCTTCTTCATCACATTTTCAGCATAAAACAGCACAGACACAGAAACAAAGTCAGCAAGACACAGCACGTGAACCAACCAAAAATTACAACAACAACAATTGACAAAATTCATATCGCATAGGGATAATCAAGTGCTGCCAACACTCCATTCAGAAACATGACCTTTTCGGCGTTCTGAGTTGACAGACGAGATTGGCTGTACACACACCTGCCTGGCTTCAGAGAACATTCGTTGCTTGCCACGCTTGTTGGTAGCGGTGCCAGGTATCTGCGCGCGATTGTCGATAGTTTGGGGTATTTAGACGAGTTCAGCCGCCAAAAGTCTTGCATCAGTTTTGTCCACTTTTGTCCGGTTCGTCAATAAAATCATCCGACTAGTACAGATTCATTTCGCCGCGCAGTTCGTCATTGAGACTGGATTCGCTTGACGGGTTGCGCGGTCGCGCAGCGTGAAACTCGATGCCTCCGAAGAGGCCAGTCGATTTCTTTTTTGGTTCGGGCTCGCGTTCACTTTCGTCATCGTCGTTGTTCGCGATCTCGGATGTATCGTCGCAGTTTGTGGGCGTCTCCGGTCGTTTCAAGATTTTCTTTGCAATGTGAAGTAGTTCACAACGAATCGCGCCTTCATTTTCGAAGACGACTGCAGTATTCTTGAATCGCGGACCAACGTACGTGGCCATGATGTTGGATTCGTTGTGGAAAAGCACACTGAAGCGTGTGTCGATGCTGGTCAGCAGCGTTTTTTTCGTCGTACCAGTGCCACTCGCATCGACTTGTTCGATGCGCTGCTTCAGTGCGCAAACGGCGGGCAACACCATTGAAATGGATTCGTCGTCTCGTGGATTTGTCGTTGGGGGGGGGGGGGGTTTATCGGCTTTTAGGGGATCACGGCACCTCCGCACACTCACGGTAACACACGTCGTTAAAATCGCTGGTGTTCTGGGGCTCACAAAAAAGCAACTGTTTGACAGCTAACTTAATATGACCAACGAAGATGGCTGATTTCAAAAAAACCTGCTATTGTTCATCAACAACGTCGGCCAAAAGCTGGCAGCCACGTTTTTTAAAGTGGACGATGCTGCACATAAGTTTACCACTCAAGACAAAAGCAGTGAACCATTTACCATTGAACAGAACACTAAACTAAAGATACGCTCACTGATCACATGTCAAATGCACAACAACAAAACCAACAAAGCACCGAAACAAATTTGTCAAACCATTGAACAGCTCTGAAACGGAGGAATCAACTGGTTAATTCGCGGGTCTCGGCCATTCCGGCCGGATCCGGCCGGATCCGGCAAAATTGCGCCGGAATCCGGACCGGATCCGGATCCAATTTTAGGCTCCGGAATCCGGAATCCGGACCGGAACCGGCTCCATCCCTAGTAGCAGCTAATAGATTTTATGTTCTGAAATAAAGGTAGACAGAACAGTCCAAATACAAAGTGTGCAACCGTAACACGGTTGATTCAAATTGAAACATAACATAATACAGTCCATCATCTGGATAAATATATGCAACTGGCTGATTGGTTGGTCTTAGCAATTCTCAGTGCTGATTGGTTGGTTGGCAATCACGTCATGATGTTGCATATACTTTCCAGGTGGCCTGTAAGCATCAACACATCGCATCACTTTTTTTTCTGCAGGTGCTGTCACCATTGTTGTCGTGCATCTCCCGTTGTCTCAGCTGTTGTTCATTAGCAAGCGACACGCACGACTATGAGATTCCGTACAAGATCGTCAATATACTCGTTCAAATTCGCACGCCCGACACGAAGCCACCGCAGAGGCCGGTGTGCACGCAGGTTGGTGAGAGTTGCAGCGTGGCCTGGTGGTAGTGCGTCCGACTACAGTCTGTAAGGTCGGGCGATCGAGCCCCGCCGAGGGGTGTATAGGCGCTTAATGACAGAGACAAAACTCGATGGGCGCCCTACTCAACGGCGTTCCGTACGCTTCTCTGGGTTAGCCCTGGCGCTAAAACATCGCCTAAACAGCACAACAACAACAACATTTGAGACTTGAGAGGCGTTCGGCACACTGGAGACTTGGACGAGCAGGGGGCCAACTGGAATGAGCTAATGGGCGACCCGCACTCTCGGGGCGAAATATGATTGCCTGACGGGGGGACGCTCAGTAGTGCACAGACGCCAACACCAAACTACCGGTTCGGGTTTAGCAGTGGAGGAGCGACAAATTAAACAAATTAAAGCGTTTGGTGCTGGCGGCCAGTTTGCATTCGCATTCGGCAGTTGGTGTTTTTTTTTGTTCAGATAGTCAAGCATCCGGATTTCCTGTGGACACCGATGACGGGCGCAGCGGGTCGCGAGGTCGCCACGATGTCCGTCCTCGGCCCTCTGATCGGCCTGTCCGCTTTTCCCGACGAAGGAGTGGTACGGTTGTTTATATGTCGAATACACGGTTTGTTTTGGTGCAATTGAATATTCGCGTCATTCTGTCTTGCGTTTTTTTGCAGGGCGAAAGTGAGGCCGTGAAGAAATTCTTTCCGAGCACCGACGCGGTGCCGCGTGAAACGCTGAACATTGTTTATGAGACCGTTCAGAATCGCGTGCATGGCATTCGGGTACGGTTGGTGCGCGCACGAAAATCTTTTGAGAAACTTTTATTCAGTACAGTATGGCCGAATAAATAAGGCAGTCCTTGTATTTTCCATCAAGGTGGGATCAGTCGCAGACTAGGAGTTGCCTTTTTCAAAAATGCCAAGATAATTCCCAATCGTGTGTGCAAGTGAAAAAGAATGAACAGCAGAGCACGAGTAATCAATTCGTTTAAAAAGACGCGTCAAATTTGACAGACAATTGGGTTTTTGAACGTCTTTTTTCTTTCATTCAAATTTCGCGCGCTCCTTGCACCCTGAAAAAAGCTGCCATGTTTAATCGGCCATTCTGTACACGAAACTGGACAAGCTGCATTCCACTACAGTCGAACGCTAAATTATAGGGAATCAGCTGATTGGTTGGCGAGAAGTCACGTGCATGCACTTTCTCGGTGCAAACCAAACTCCGCCCTCGCAGAAATTTCTGCACACAAGCATGTACAGTATGTTCGGTTAAAACTGTCACTTTTTTGGCAGAATTCGGAGCTGGCGAAAGCAGAAAGAACGGGATCGGAGTTGCAAGAAAACACATTTGGCACCAAATGGGGTGTTTGATTTTAACCAAACGCGATTAGTTCGTTCTTCTTGCTGCAATTCAAAGTTCTGCGCATGCGCTGTATCCTGCAAAGAAAAGTGACAGGTTTAAACGAACATACAGTATCACGTGTGATCACCATCGACCATGATACCATGATTAGTTTTCTTCGTTTGACACTTGTGTGATGCTCGGAATTTGTGTTAAATGGGCAAAAAAATGTTATTTCCAGCTGGCGGTGCGTGACATCTTGCGCGCGATTTTGGGCAATGCCGCCAGTCGTAAGCCGATGCTACGATACGTTGGCGAAGTGATCCAACTAAACTGGAAACGTGCGCAGTTGCAGGTGAGCACGAGCGGGGATTTGGCGCGTAAAGTGTGCTTGTTTATAACATGTCACTTGTTTTCGCAGAATACAGAGCATTCAAGCCTCGGGTGAGCAAATAGGTAGCTAAATTCAATCAAACACGCCCCATTTGCGGTGAAATCAAGTTTTCTTGCAACCCCGATCTCGTGTCGATATTGTTCTTTCTCTATACGAGCTCGGTGTTCTGCAAAACAGGTGCCAGTGGTCAGTTCTATAAAAAGTGAATAGTGCTTGAAAAGTGAATAGTTCTACTCCAGGGTGTCCCAAAATTTAGACCTTGACAAATTCCGGTTGAATACTTGAACCACAAGTTCATCTTTGACCGAAGTTTTCCATTGATTGGATTGATATTTCTAATTTCCACGCAAAACGGTTTGTCTTTGACGCTCATGTCTCGATTATTTTTCCAGAATTTCTCAAAGACTAACTTTTGGAACACCCTGGAGTAAAAATGTTCACTTTTCAAACACTATTCACTTTTATAGAACTGACCACAGGTGTATACAAACATGCTGTAAATAACAAGCCGTGCGTTAGACTACCCCTATAAAGCGGTATTCACGATTTCGCTGCAGAAGTCGCACAGCCCATTTAGTACCAAATGAACAGTTTTCATGAACGCAAGAAAAGCGTCGCAGCGCTTCGCAGCCACAGCGTGGCGGTCACTATTGTCTTGCGAAATGACACTCACCGAGACATCCGTCCACAGCCCTCCAATCCAGTCTGCCTATCATCCGTTCCACAGCAACAAAGCATTTTTGTGTGTGCCGCAGGCTAACAACACGCGTCTGGCGTCCGACGGGTTCATGCTGAATCTGGTGTCCGTTTTGTACGACCTCTCTGCACCGATCACACTCGATAAAATCGACAAAAACTATCCATTCTCGACGTGCAGCTTTCTGAACATCGCCGAGGAGGCGCGACTGAAAATGTCACTGGACGACGCAAAAGAGTTTGCCGCGAATTTGGGTGAGCTTTTTTGTTTTTGATTTCGGTGGTTGGTGTGGAAAACGTATTAGAATTTCATGAATGCACAATTGTTTTTTTTTCGTTTTAGTGTTTTTGTTAAGCGCCATTCACGAAGCGGCATTTAGTGACTCGTAGCTGTGTTAAAACATGGCTATGTGGTCACACTAAATACTGCTTCATGAATACCCCATTAATCTATTATAGATAAATCAAAGAATGCAATGTTGTATTTTTGTTTCGAGTGAACTGAAAAGCTAAACTGAATTCAATCGCAGTCCGGGTTTTGTCGCGTGTGTCATTTCATTGTGCCCAAACCGTTCTCAGAGCACGAGGCGGAGCCGAAATTCACGACCGAATGCTTCTTTCTAAACGTCCATGCGCAGCACATCGCCATGCTGCCCGCACTGAGCAGACTGAACGACAAAGCAAGGCAGATTGATGAAATTGAACGAGAGATAAAACGGGTCTGTCATTGGGTGGAATGCCAGAGAGCAATTTGTTGACACGCTCATTGGTCTCGGCAGTGCTGCTTTGCTGCACCGTCGGATTATCGGGGTTGCCACGAGACGGTGTCTCCATCTGTGTGTGACATTTCGAAATTTGTACCAAATCCAATACAGAGGTCTCTTTCGTAACGTTTTGTTGTTGTTGTTGTTGGGATTTTAGGCGATGTTTTCAGCCAGGGCTAACCCAGAGAAGCGTACAGAACGCCATTGAGTTGGGCGCACATCGAGTTTTTTTTCTGTCATTAAGTGCCTATACACCCCGTCGGCGGGGCTCGATCGCCCGAGCGCACAGACAAGAGTCTGACGCACAGCCACCAGCCATCACAATTTGCGCATATTCAGTCGTTACTGAGCTGAGATAAAAAAACATTACAATCAATTTTCAATAAACAGTCAATGAATTCGTTTTAGCTTGAGCTACAAATGGTCAGTGCTGAAAAACGAAAAGTGCCAGCGCAGAAGCAACTGATTCAGCGTAAAATCGAGTACTATAGAAAAGTGCAAAAGGTTGTGTGTGTGTTTTTTTGTATTTAACGTTGGATCATTCGCTTTTAAATAGCTATCTTAATTTGAGCTGCTAAAGTGGCTGCTGATAGGTATGGACCATGTAAACCAGTAAATAACCAGTCAGCGAGCTTGTTTTTTTACATTTTTTCGCTGTGTTTTCGTGATTTTGTTTTTCTCTTTTTCTTTTTTGCGGTATTATTTTGTGACGGTCTCCGTTTTTGATACGCTGTTCATGCAGTGTCTATCGGAGTTCCGGCGGTTGCGCGAAATGAAATGAAATGTTGTAGACTTATAAAACGCAGAGTGGAGAACATTTTGCTTCATGCATTTTCCAGCGATTTATCAAAGAGCAGTGGTGTACGGAATCATTGCTACAAGACGGAACATTAGTGTACAGTGCGTTGTCGTTTTGTGCCAAGCAACTTCGATTTCTCTTCACCACCATACAGCCTGACGTGTGCGTTCACTGCAATTGTGACTGGTTTTTTTGCTGAAATTGTTGTTTTTTCTCGAGTTTTTTTTTCAAACTGTTTAAGGATTCTCAGTTGTACAGAATAATGTTTTTTTATTTCAGTAAAGCGGCTTTTTCTCAGAAAATTTGAAGCTCTTTCGTAAAACCGTGGCATTTTCAGCAAAAAACGGGTTTTTTAGATGTTTTAAAAAATGATGTCATTTTCAGCGAAACAACGGGTACGCAGTCACTGCCAAGCGAACCGCCCGCACTGTTCGCCGCACTGCCCGAGTTTTACTTGGAGGACGTGCTTGATCTGCTGCTCTATTTTGTCCGGTGAGCTTGTGTGTGTGTGTGTGTGTGTGTGTGTGTTGTTGTTGTTGTTGTTGTTGTTGTTGTTGTTGTTGTTGTTGTTGTTGTTGTTGTTGTTGTTGTTGTTGTTGTTGTTGTTGTTGTTGTTGTTGTTGTTGTTGTTGTTGTTGTTGTTGTTGTTGTTGTTGTTGTTGTTGTTGTTGTTGTTGTTGTTGTTGTTGTTGTTGTTGTTGTTGTTGTTGTTGTTGTTGTTGTTGTTGTTGTTGTTGTTGTTGTTGTTGTTGTTGTTGTTGTTGTTGTTGTTGTTGTTGTTGTTGTTGTTGTTGTTGTTGTTATTATTATTATTGTTGTTGTTTTGCGGCTGTTTTGCAATGTGTGTGTATCGTCATTACCTGATTGATTTAGTGTCTACCCGTTGTGTTTCACTTAAAGTTCTGAATTTTGAAATCTGAATTCAGAATTCTGTGTGTTGACAGCTGAACAACGACAAACACACGAAAAACTACGTGAAATTGCAAGCTTAGTAATTAAAAACATGCTAGTTCAACCGTTTCGGTGTGGGTGCACATTTGTTTACCGGAAGACCCCAACTCAGTAACCGAGTTTCGAGTTTTCACTCATCACCACTGGTGCCCGTTTGCTCTTGCAGCAGCAGCCCGGACACCCTGCTGGAGCCGGCCGTATCGCAGGCGTCCACCGAGGTGCTACTGCAGGTGCTCGTCTTCGTCACGAACCCTCAATATTTCACGAATCCGTTTCTCGCCGCGAAATCGATCGAGTTACTCTTCTACTGTACGCCGGCATTCGGTGCGCTGAAGACGAGAGCGCTGTTCAACGCTGCGATCAACAGCCCACTGGCGCTCGACCAACTGTTCCCGAGCCTTGTCAACTTCTATTCGGGTTTGTGCAGTTTGGCGTGATTTTTTGGATGGAATTGTGGACACATGCCGGTTAGATGGCCCTTGGTCCTTGTTGTTTCGAACCGGTGTCGTTCGGGTTTTCAAAGTGATTTTTTATGCATTAGCTTTTTTTCCGATTTTCAGCCGTGGAATCAACCGGCTCGCACAACGAATTCTACGACAAGTTCACCATTCGTCGTCATATTCAGGTAGGCGGAGTCGCACTGTATCATCATTTTGATGCTGCATCACCGTAGTGTATTACCGTGAACATTGAATGCAAACGCAGACTTCGTTGATTGTAAAGCAGTAACGTTTTGCTGTATGTTAAGGCCCGTTTCAACGTGACGTGTGCAGACGTACGTCGACGTACGTCACGTATGAACGGTAGTATGCTATAACACGAGATCTAAAGTGACGTGCGTGCTGTACATGCATACGTGGCAGTATGCAATAACACAAGACCTAAGGTGACGTGCCGTGCCGTACGCGCATACGTCAGCTATAAACGGGCCTTTAGGCTTCACTGTAACTTCAGGTGATCTTCAGTCAGCTGCACGATCAGCCAATGTACGTGACGATCATGCAGCGTGTCGCGGACGCCTGCGACGAATCGTTCGTGCGCTTCATCAACATGATCCTGAACGACACCACGTTCATGTTGGACGAAAGCATCGAGGCGCTCAAGCGCATTCACGAGGTCGAGGCGCTCATAGAAAAGGAGCCCGAATGGGAGCAGCTCGGCGAGGTTCGTAATGGTGGTGGTTTTTTGGGAGATTTCGGGGGTTTCACATTCGAAAGGGCACATCGCTGATGAAACGGGCCGCGCACCGTCTGAATCTTGAGGGGCATTCATGAAAAAGTATTTAGTGACCGCGTAGCTATGCTTTAACCAAGCTTTGCGTCACTAAATACTGCTTCATGAATGCCGCTCCGCTTTATTATTATGTGACCAGACCCGAATCACCTGCATGCAATACAGTTTGGTCGATTTTCAATCCTGGTTTGCCTGAGTTCGAATTGAAAAAAAACGAAAAACTTTCAACAACAAAAAAATAGCAAGAGCAACTACAGTTTGGTCGATTTGCAATCCGGGTTTGCCAAAGTTCGATTGAAAAAACGAAGGATTTTCAACAAAAAAACAGGAAGAGCAACGTGCCCGTCGCGAGCAGCTGGCGGCCGACCAACGATCGGTGCGCAATTGGATCCCGCTGGCGCACGAGACACTGCACATGCTCAGCTACATGACGCGAGACTCGCCGAAACCGTTCTTGAAATCGGTCGGTATTTACAGTTTTTTTGGCGCGAGTGGCGACATTTCTTGCCTAGCAGTCTGTATGTAAGTCGTGTCGGTCCGGTCCGGCTGCTAAAGGGTTCACGGAAATGTGATAGTTTTACGACGAAGCTGCAAATTTCGTGCGTTACCAGAGCCGTTGAAAGTGCGTAAACAATGAGTCTTGACTGTCTAAAACAATTGCACAACGTTGAGACGTCTTGTCTGGTTGAATGTTTTTTGCACAAACCGAGCAAACGAGAACCACACACAGCCGCACTCACACTCTTATGCGTTCTAATATCTTTTATTTTGGTGCCGCGTCTCAATACGCGCCTAGATGGGTAATCAGTCTCATGCGCAGGACGTGGGAATTCAAGATTCCGGATCCGAGTCGCCTAAATAAGGCCGGGTCACTTAGGGCTATTCTGAATTACCACATACAGATTGAAACTAGTTTCTTTTCACGTTTCAACCGCACTGAGTCGCAATGAAAAGACAAATAGCCGCATTGCACCGTTTCGCACGGCAGGCGCTGGGCGGCCGTCTGGCAGCAATGCTCAATTACAACATCGCTCAAATGGTCGGACCGAAGTGCACCGAGTTGGCCGTGCGCAATCCGGAACGCTACAAGTGGCAGCCGAGGCAAATGGTGGAGCTGATGGTCGACGTGTACTTGAATCTCGGCTCCGATGAAATGGCGAAGTACATCGCGGCGGATGAGGTGTTTTGCTGGCGGATGGGAAGAGAGTTTTTTCTTTTGACTTTTTCATGGTTTGCAATGTCCTTGGTTGAAGACACTCACGCACGCCTGCGATGTGACAGCGGCGTGTCCTGCGTGAGACTGGTCTTCCAATTCAGGACTGTACGAACGTGCGGTGGTCGCATACAGTTTGTCAGTGTGTGTCAGTTGTCTGCTTGTCATCAACAACCGGTGAATAGCGCAGTGCAGAACTGAGTTCACGAATGCGCGACAAGGACGCAGCTGCTACACACCGAGCCCGCTAAGATCGGCCAAATTGCGTCACTGCCTTTCCCACCTGTTGGGCGACGAACAACAAATTCACGAATCCGTTTCCGTTTGTTTGCAGCGCTCCTATTCCGGCGACATGTACGGTGTTGTGCATGATCGCCTCGTTCGCAAGCAAATCGTGCCCGCGAGCAAGGTTCGTGCATGAAAACAACATAAAAATAGTGATTATTTTCGGTTGAAAGCGCTTGAGGGGGAGAAGTCGATAGTAGCGCTGTATAAGGCTGTGATTCGTGTGATTGTGGGTGAGTGTTGTTTGTACGTTTCGTATTGTCCTAATGAATACCAAGCGACTGGCACGTATTTTTGGAAAGTCGAAAACGTGGTGATAAAGAAATGAATTTCTGTTACGTTTCGTGTTTCAGATTGAGCTGCTTGATCGGCTGTTCCAGAGTGCGTTCGAATACTGGAAGGAAAACTTGCAGGCAGAGCAGGATTATGGCGATGATATTCCTGACGAGTTTCAGGGTTAGTTCGATGATTTTTTAAGCATAAAGGTGATGGAATCTGCAGTTGAATTGCGGGACTCGGCTGGATACACTTCTGCTGATACGAACGACCCACTCAGAATCACTCAGTCAGTCCCTTCTTATCCATGCATGTTCTGGTCCGCTAATCGAAGCACTGGCTGTCATCGAAACCGTTTTATGACCCAGTCGTATGAAGTTCATGTCTATGACGTCTATGAAAAGTCAATTTTATGACCCGTGTTTTATGAAATCTGTGAAATGACCCAGTCCACTTCTACCAGTTCCACCAATTGCCCCTGATGCCCAAATGAGCTCACCAATTTTCACCCCGTCTAAAGTAAGTTGTCACCCTCGTGGCCTGGTGGTAGTGCGTTCGACTACAGTCTGTGCGCTCGGGGGATCGAGCCCCGCCGAGGGGTGTATAGGCACTTAATGACAGAGAAATGACACTTAATGACAAAAAACTCGATGGGCGCCCTACTCAATGGCGTTCTGTACGTTTCTCTGGGTTAGCCCTGGCTGAAAACATCGCCTAAAAATCACAACAACAACAAACCAAGTTCACCACTGCAGACCCGATCATGGGCACCCTGATGTGCGATCCCGTGCGTCTCCCGTCCGGCTACGTGTGCGATCGCAGCGTCATCGAGCGCCATCTGCTCAGCACTGCGTTGGATCCGTTCACACGATTGCCGCTGACCAACGAGCAACTCGTTCCCGGTGGGTTTTAGGGGACGAGGGGGTGGAGTTTTGAGTTCCAGAGGAGCACCGTTACAAACGGATGAGGCCAACACACTTGCGCCTCGGACATGTTGGCCCGCCCGAAATGCAGAGAACCTCTATGCTAGGTATCTGTCCAGTTGATTTGACCAGTTATCAGTTGTTGAATTGCGGCAGAAGATTGGAGTGGTGAAATTTTAGTGGTCTTCTTGGAATCTGGATCACTGAAGATCCAAAATCCAAAGGCATTTGGATTTTCGTTCATTCTGCCAATTTTCATCAGATGTGCACTGTTTGCATCTCGTGTCAAAATTTCCGTCACTTCTCTTCAGACGAGGAATTGAAGAGCAAGGTTCAACAGTGGATTGCTGAGAAACGTGGCCAACAGAGCAGCTAGCGTTGGTGCCGAACCGAGTTTTGTATCGTTTTGCATTTCATCTTGTATTCACGATCTGTGATTGTTTATTCTTAATCCGGTATAATGTTTTCAACGCACAGTGCATGATATTCTGTTTTCTCTGTTGATGCAATTTTTGTTCTATTCAGGATGGAGTTTTTTTGGTGAATTGGTTTCGCCTTTCCCTCTTGTTGTTTGCTATACTGCTTGTTGGTTTTGTTTTGTTTGTTTCGTTTTTGTAAGGTCGAATCAAAACTCGCAATATTCAAGGACGTTTTGTGATTCGCGTGGCTGCTTTCGTTTTCGTTGTGATATACACGGACGATCGAATAAAAAAATGATGATGTTGTAACATTTTACTTGGTTGGTGTGTGGGAACCGTTTTTGCAGAATCTGCAGTGGACTGACTCTGTGCGCTGCCAGTTTTTTGCTGGCTGCTTACCTGGACGGTTTTTCCATTGTTAAGCGGCATTCATGAAGCAGCATTTAGTGACGCGTAGCTTGTTAAAACACAGCTACGCGGTCATTAAATACTGGTTCATGAATGCCCCCTTTAGATGGTCATCGTGGTATCTGAGCTGGTGCATCGTTGTTCTCCATGAACGCAACGACACGAGACCTAACGTCTGTATGAACGGCACTATGCCAAAACTGACGTGCCGTATGCCGTATAGGCATACGTCAGTATGAAGTGCCGGACCTTTCGCTGTAGTCCTTCATCATAGTGAAGTGTTGCTTTCGAAAATAGCGATTTTTGTGGTAAATCGAAAATTCTGTGAGCGTGGTGAACGTCAACGTTATCCAGTTCATCTTCAAATCCAGTGAATGTTCCACCGCCGTCTGTTCGCATTGCTTCGATCGTCGTACAGCAAATTACAATCGTCGTTCGTTGCGCGCTTTGCGATGCGTTCACCCGTGATGATGAAGCTGCTCCGGAGGTGGACTGCGGTGCCGTCGAGAGCGCTCACTGCGGCGGTCGCTGGCGGAGTGGCGCCGGGGCAACAGGTTTTGGAGAGATTTGTTGGAGTTTTTATTTCAGGGCACGCCCAGAAATGCGTGTTTCACAATGGGCGGCAAAAATTGTGGGTTTATTATCTCAAGTGGTTCTAGAGAGACACGTCACTGACAAGGCCACACCCCTTTTCTGCATATGATGTTGGCCAGGCCGAACTGCAGAGAACCATCTCACAACTTGGTTGGTTCGCAACCATTTGTAGAAAAGCACCGCACAATCAATAGTGCTAGCGGTTAGCATCTTAGTGTAATAATGTCAGATCACGGCATAATAAGTTGTCAAGATTCTCAAGAATGAACAAAAAGTCGATGCAAGCGCGGTGGCTAGCTACAAATCCGACGAATTTCTCCATGCCGGTGATGCCGTTTATAATGCTGCTTTCCAGGAATTGCTGCACCCAGTACAGTCGCCGCCGGTGTCGCATCAGCAGATCGCTCCGTTCAGTACTGCGGCAGACACAGTGACGTTCGAGACAAAGGTCGGTGCCGTGTGTGTGGTGGCCTTGATTCGCATTGGCGATTGGTCCGGACAAAAGCAGCCCAGACCAGTGCGCATCGATAAAAATTGATAGGATGAAAAATTGAATAAAAATAAATGCGCACTAGGACTTTGAGATTGAAAAAAATTGATAAAATTGTTTGAAAAACACACACACACCGACTTTCAGCCGTACAAACTGCATCGATTGGACGTCGGCCCAGCGACGGAGGCGACCTTGAGTAGAGATGATGCGTTGCAGATGTACCGGCAGATGATGATGATCAGGCGGATGGAGACGACGGCGAGCAACATGTACAAGGAGAAACAGATCCGTGGATTCTGTCATCTCTATTCCGGACAGGTTGCAGTTTGCTTGTGCTGTCAACTACTGTTTTTTCTTTAAGGCCTGCGACTCAATGCGGTTGTCGAAGTGGAAAGGAAACTAGTTTCAATCTGTATGTGGTACATTCAGAATAGCCTAAGTGACGCGGCCTTGTTTAGGGCACTCGGATCACTTTACCAATTTTGAATTGCCGCGTCATGCATGAGCGACTGCTTACCCATCTATGAGCGCATTGAGTCCCGGGACCAAAATGAAAGATCATACTTTCGCTCATTGGATTTCATCTCTGTTGTGGTTGGATTGTTAGGTGGACATTCGATTGACAGTTCGATTTCATCTCTGTTAAATTGGGCGAGTTGTATATAAGCCTGGTATGTCAGGGACAAATGGAATGGATTTCATTTCTGTTGTGGTTGGATTGTTAAGTGGACATTCGATTGGCAGTTCGCTTTCAGCTCTGTTAAATCGGGCGAGTTGTATGTCAGCCAGCGTGGTATTATCGTTTCCGGAAGACAGGAGACACAAAAGTTTCACACCATAAGGAAAGCTCCCACAACCGAACCAAACCCGTGTAAACGTCAGAGCACACGGCGAAGTGTGTCTACCGTAGCCTAATTTTGAATTTCGTGAACCATTTTTCTATCATCCCCGTGTGCAAACAACGCATTTAGTCCCGAGACCAAAAGAAACGATAAACTTTAAGCAGCGGAGAGAGTGGCGATTTAGTGGACTGGAGAACAACCAAGATTACAGGAAAAGGGATCACATTATATTGGAAATTCCGAATGATTACACGAAATAATTGCGATAATCGCTCATCATTAACTATGACCTATTTTTTTAAACGTGTCCCACTGAAATGACGTCATGTGCCGCCAAACATGCGCTTGCCGTTCACAGCAAACCAGACTTTCCGTTCAGCCGATTTCTTCCCGTAAACAAATGGTGAATGTCGAATCAATCACGCCAAACGGACATTTTAATGCGTACACTTTGACAAACGGGCGTTTTTAAAGCAAATGACGTCATTTTAATCCGGACACGTTTGGATAAATCCACAATATAATATGTCACACGGAGACGGAATCAAACGAGAAGCTAATATGTCACGGAGACGCAGTCAAACCGGAATCCACCGTATATTCAGGAAGCGGTCGCCGTCGGCATGTGCTCGGCGAAGGAGCAGAACGACGCTGTGATCACGGCGTACCGCTGCCACGGCTGGGCGCATCTGCTCGGCGTCAGCGTCAAGAGCGTGCTCGCAGAGTTGGCCGGCCGGGTCACCGGAAACGTGCACGGCAAGGGCGGCTCGATGCACATGTGAGGCTGCCTGCGCAAGGCTTATCCTAGGGTTCTTAGACATGGTCTGTTCTGCCTGGTGTCCCGGTCGCACTGACGAGCCAGGCGGCACCGCGGTATGTGCGTCTACCTGGCGAAACCGCAAACAGCGGACTTCCACACATTTGTGCTTCCGAAACACAGCATGGTATAGTTTCTCGCGTTTGCGCTCATTCAATTCACACAACATGCTTAGCTTGCTGACGTGTGATATTTGTATTATTCCTGTTCTGGTGGCCGACAAGTCACCGGCAAACAAATAAGACAACAACCAATGATCACGGTTCGTAAAAAATCGAAGTATACTGTATGTATCACATATACTGTATGCGATTATGCCATAGTCAAACAATCATGACCACAACAGTCCATCTCGTTCATAAATGCAACTAGCTGATTGGTTGGTCATAGCAACTCTCAACGCTGATTGGTTGGTCATTACGTCGTATGTTGCATGAACTGTAATCATGTGATACATATGTTTGCAATAGGAACCCCAATAAATACTGATCGTACGGTCTTTACCCCTCGTTTCAAACTTTGCCAGCTTCAATCGTCCTTGTCACTAGCGCAGGTACAACGCGCACTTCTACGGCGGCAACGGCATCGTGGGCGCCCAAGTGCCGCTCGGTGTCGGCGTCGCGATGGCTCATCAATACCTTGGCCATCAGAACGTCTGCATCGCGTTGTATGGCGACGGCGCTGCGAATCAGGGACAGTTGTTCGAAGGTGATACAAACAACAACAACGCGACGCTATTTACTGGTGTTTATTTATGGTGGAACGTGCAACCTAAACCTTAACCTGGTCACTCAACACACAAACATAAACTTGAAGCGCTGATTGAAACGGATCGAACTGACAGGCATCGGAAGAAAACCATAGAAAACTCTGTAAATGAGCTTGTCCATTTTTCTTTTGTCTAGCGGCGAACATTGCAAAACTGTGGAAGCTGCCCGCGATACTGGTGTGCGAGAACAATGGCTACGGAATGGGCACGTCGGTCGAGCGATCCTCGGCCTCCACCGACTACTACACCCGCGGCGACTATGTGCCCGGCATTTGGGTCAGTTTGCAACTGCGGCTGCGCGACTAATTCAGTTCGGTTCCGACTATCATCATGAGGACAGTATTCACGTGGCAAAAGTCTTCACGTGACGTGAATACGGACGTCCCAACAAACTAACGGCCTGACGTATGCAGACGTACGTCGACGTACCGTCAGATATGAACGGTAGTATGCAAGAACACGAGCACCTAAAGTGACGTGACGTGCCGTACATGCATATGGCTGTATGAGCGGTAGTATGCAATGACACTGGACATGAATTGACGTGATGTGCCGTGCCGTGCCGTGCCGTATACGCATACGTCCGGTATCAACGGGCCTTAAAAACGGTCGATTGACGTGCAGGTTGACGCGATGGACGTGCTGGCCGTTCGTGAGGCGACCCGTTTCGCCCGTGCCTACGCCCTGGAGCACGGGCCGATCATGATGGACATGGCCACGTATCGATACCATGGGCACAGCATGAGCGACCCGGGCACCAGGTGCGACTTGTTGTCAAACCCAATTTTTTTCACTTGTTATCTTGACTAAACCCAGTTAACAGTGCTGGTTTTTTGTTCTTTGGAAGGCCAACCAATAGATGGCCTGATTTTCGAAGATGGTGTGAGTCAATGACAGCTCAAAGACAATGACGAGCCAGATTGAGCCGAGCCAGATAGAAACTGGCCCGATTGAGACCGGAGCCAGATTGAGTCTGGCCAATTTGAGACCGACCCCTCTTAAAAATCAGGAGATCTATTGGGTGATCCATTCCAACAGACCTAGAAGCAGCTTTGGAACGGTGTTTAACTTGAAAATTTCTGCAGTGGTCCATCCAGTACAGTGTAGACGTTCACAACCGCTTTTGTTCATTTTCCTTTCCCCTGTTGTTGTTGTTGTTTGTTGCCCCTTTTTATCCTTACCCAACGCCCTTGGGGAAAGGCAGTGTCGCAATTTTTTATTGTCCACCACATGGGCTGCGACGTTGGAAGCAGTTTTTCTGCTATAGAAGTGGGCGTTGGGCAAGCTGCGCTGGTATGCATGGGCGCGATGTCACTAAGTTCCTCGCCACCGGAACAGCAATCTTGTGAGTCAAGAAAACCGGACGTTTATGCTGCCGAACCATTGAGCCGCACGCAACCCGGGGCAGGCGAGCGGTCACGAGCGGATTCGAACCCGGGCCTTCCGATTGGAAGTCCCAAGTGCTATCCACTCAGCCGGCTTTCCTTTCCCCTGCAGTTACCGAACGCGCGACGAAATCCAGGAAGTGCGCAAGACGCGCGATCCGATCACCGGCTTCCGCGACAAGATCATCACGGCCAATCTTGCCAGCAGCGACGATTTGAAGGTGCGTGCTCAGAGTTAACTGCCGTTGCATGCCAGTTCGGTTTTTTTTTGCGAGAATCATACTGTCAGTCAGTGTAACGTGCGTATGCACAATGTTTTCCGTCACTGGAGTCTGGGGGAGTCAGAAACACGAATCTTTCAAACTGTGCTCACTTGAATATATTCTGATGCTTGTGCTCGGCAAACGGGCGTTTTTACAGCTGATGACGTCATTTCGCTCCGACACGTTTCAATGACTTCACAATACCAGTTTCCTAAAAACTCCAGACAATCGACACAGAGGTGCGTCAGCACGTGAAGGCCGCATTGGACGGCGCTTTGAATGATGCGATCGCGCCGATGGATCTGCTCGTCGCTGACATCTACGCGGACACCCCGCCGATGGTGGTCAGGGGCGCCACGGTCGACCATCCCATTCAGCAGCAGTACAGGGTGTCGAATGAAGCGTTGAAGGCGATGAACATTGCTGTCTAGTCGAATAACGGTGTTTTTTTCTTTCTTGTTGGTTTGTGTCGTGTCGTTTTGTGATTGTGTTTTTTTTGGTGTGAAGACCGCTTCATGGTGACAGCACTCGTTGCACAACATGAACACGTGTTTCAACGTGAATCCAGAACTGAACTCAAAGGAACGGAAAGATTTTTGCTGTTTTTTTGCCTCATGAACGTAAAGCGAAGGATATACGCGCTTCAACATGAATGGGTCGTAGAATTTGTGAACCTATAGCTCGATGTTGTCTTTGTGGTGAAGAAACGCAACTTGAATTTTAAAACTGCTTTGGTGAGCGTGAGCTGAGCATGATTGTACCTTCGTCAGTGACAATTCCTCAGTCTTTGCAAACTTGAACGTCGCTTATTTTGTCATTGAATATTTATTTATTGTAGATACTGAACTAGTTATAATGATGCTAATAGGTAGTTCAAAAGATATTTGTTTCAATAAAAGATACTGGCTTTGCATCTTCTGTTGTTGTCTTGAGTGATTTTCTTTGTGATAAAATATTGAAAGTCTGTGTACGTCTTATCTGCCAGGATTACGTGTGTCTCGCAGAATATCGGGACCGACAGCATGTCAAATTAGCATAGTTTTTTGAATTTGAAACTTGAATCTCCAACGGCGTTCCACTGAATAAATTCGTCATTAAAACAACGAAAGTCGGAAAATTTGTAAAAAAAATCCAATCGTACCGCTTCTGAAAAAACTAATTCCACGAAACAGTTGTGGCTGTTTGTTGTTATTCGAACACGAAACTCGGAACAATAAGAAATGGAGAAATCGTTAACAGATCGAGCATATAATATCAACAGTTCAAAAGAATCCCGGTCAGGTTCTCAAAAATGCCGCCACTGAGAACGCGTTCTACTAACTCCACTGCCAGTTCAATAACAAATTTCACTATAGCCTATTTTTTAAACGTGTATTGTCGTCAATGACGTCATGTGATCTGAAACATGTGCTACAGTTGTCTTGCACAGCCAAGTTTTTCGCTGGTCTATTCACGTGAAAACATGCACGCGATTGGAGTGAAAAGAACTGAAAGCTCTGGTGCCTGTGCATGAGAAACGAGCGGTTTTGAAAGCAAATCGGCGTCATTGAAGTTCGACACGTTCGAATAAATCTACAATACCAACTCACAATCCGAACCGTGAGTAGCGAATGAAATGTCTCCAAAGGTACCGCCGAACATTTGAAACCGAATTGGAATGTACTAAAACAACGAGTGCTGCAAGTTAGTATTACCCTATCTGGTATTATCATAGTAATATCTTTTATTTCGGTCCCGCGTCTCAATGCGCGCATAGATGGGTAAGCAGTCTAATGCACGACACGGGAATTCAAAATTGGCAAAGGGATACGAGTCCCCTAAATAAGGCCGGGTCACTTAGGATATTCTGAATTGCCACATAAAGATCGAAACTATGTAGTTTGCTTTCACGTCCACAACTGCATTGAGTCGCAGGTCTTAAAGAAAAAATAATAGTAACGATCCGACAATGACTCGCTCTAGTCGCCGGTGCCAGTGCCAACGACCGACCAGTCGTCGTTGCACAAGTCCGCCCCATCGCAGCAGCACAGCCAGTAGCGCAGCGTCAGATCGCTGACGTTGTGTCCGCGCGCCACGCCGCCGCCGCAGTTGCTCTTTCTGCAGTGTGCGCTGCGCATGCGAGCGCACTGACGCCCACGACGCTCCGTATACTCGTTCGACGTCCAGTTCTTGTCGTAGTAGCGGAACTGCCACGGAGTGCACAAGAGTCAGAATCGCGACTGTCTCTGAGACGCTGCTGTCTGGGCTACCGCTGTGTGTTGCGCTAAGTGCACCGCGGTAACCCACCACCACGGTTACCGCTCGCGGCCTGGTGGTACGTGCGTTAGACTGCAGTCTATGCGTTCGGGGGATCGAGCCCCGCCGACGAGTGTATGGGCACCTGATGACAGGAAAACTCGATGGGCGCCCTACTCAATGGCGTTTCTGTACGCTTCTCTGGGTTAGCCCTGGCTGAAAACATCGCCTAAATCCCACTACCACAGCACTGGCATGGCAATAGTTTTTTTCTCTGGGTTTCGCGTATCGATCAGCTTGATTGAGTTGGCGAGACTCGGATTTGCTTGGATGCTATAGTAAAAACAGCAACCGAGATTCGATTCCCAACTTGAGAATTAATCATTTGGTGCGCGGGCATTGAAAAATTTAGTAAGTTTGAAAATCGCTTTTGAAAAATGTCAGTGATTTCCAGAACTTCCTAAAATTCAATCTGAAAATCGAGTTTACCGTCTCGCAAGCGTCGTTAGGGTGCTGACAGGTGATTTCTGTGACATTTGGATGATTGAAGTTGTGGTAGTGACATTTGATAGCGGCTGCTGCAGAAGCACAAACAATAATTACAACCAACGCACAGATTGGAACGTCTGGTTTTGACGGTTTGCCCGACGAAATCGAGCTTGTTTTCGTTCGGTTTGGGTACATGATGATTCAGACTTTTATGTGCGTGGTTCTCTTGTGATGACTTTGGTGTAATCTTTGGTGCCACTCTGTAGTTCGGAACTGGGTTGACCCGAAGACAATCGTGATTCTTTTTGTAGTTTGTTTGGTGTCGGTTTGTTAGGGTGCCGCGTGTACAAAGGCAATGACATTGGACTGTGGATTGAACTGTGTTTTTACTGGTGGCCAGGTTGCAAAAGACTGGTGGTGGTGAAAAACTGGTGGGCAAAGAAAAAAACCACAAACAAGATTTATTCTCATTACATTTCAGTTATGGAATTTATTCTCTTTATGATTATATTTATTTAATTTGTTTTTACAAAATTTTCGTCTTCTTATTCACTTGTTTTTACACGGCTGTCAGCCCAGCTTGCTGGTTTCGAACTTGTTTCAGTGTGCACTTGCCCGATACAAAAAAAACATGCCGAATAAAACAGAAACAGAACAACAGACGAGCATCATCGTCTGTCTGAACGTCAGCTTTATAATAAATCTAACTTTTTGAGTTAACGGCATGACCAACATTAAAAACAATCATCTCTCGCAACATTATTGCATCCGTAAGTGCACTGAATTGGAAATCACATCACAGTTTACTTTTGCCGGCGTCCTCTTCCCACGAATAAGCGGGCAATCGATCGTGCTCTGTAACTTTTGAATTTTTGTCCTTTTTACGTTTTACACCAACAAACCGCACTTATTAGACTCAATCGTGTGTGAATTTTTTTATCCTGTTTGACATTTGACACAAAAATTCGTCCACAAACCAACCGCACGCGCAGATCACACGCACTTTCTACGACTCACTTGGCACTTGCCAGAACGACTGCGAATAAAGGCTGGCAGCACCGTCGACGCGCAGCGTAGCGCCACTGATGAACGCAGCGGCTGGCGACAACAGAAAGCACACCGCTGCGGACACTTCCTCCGGTTTGCCGAGGCGTCGCGCCGGAATGCCCGGTATGCGGCGCTGGAACAGCTCGGCATCGGCGTAGTTGGCGGCTGCTGTTTCGGAGTAGATGCTGCTGCCCTGCAATGCGGACAGTTTTTTGGTTGTTGTTTTTTACTTTTGTTGTTGTTGTTGTTGAGATTTTTAGGCGATGTTTACAGCCAGGGCTAACCTAGAGAAGCGTACTGATCGCCATTGAGTAGGGCGCCCATCGAGTTTGTCTCTGTCATTAAGTGCCTACATACACCCCTCGGCGGGGCTCGATTGAAAAGTGTGCTCACATCGATTTCGAAACCCCGGAAAAGTTTCTGGTGGCCTTTGTGAAATTGACAGCTTTGTCGATTTTCACATCGCCTCTCGCTACATGGCAAGTGGAGGCGTACAAGGATCGTCAGACGACGGAGTTTGTTCATTGGCTGCATCCGCATTCTGCTCTTTCGAGAGCGGGCACATCACTGATGAGGCCACCCCTCTTCAGCATATATGATGTTGGCCAGGCCGAAATGCAGAGAACCACCATACAAATTGGTTGATTTGTTTGGATTTTGATGGCAGGTTCTGTTGGACTGTTCAGTCTTCTACCGACATAAACTACCGCGGGCTCATCACAGCTTTCAGATCTCGTTCAACAGAACAGAACACCAACCGGTGCGACCGCATTGATGCGAATGCCGTTTTGCGCCCACTCGACGGCGAGACTTTTCGTCAAGTTGTCGACGCCGGCACGTGCGGCGCCGGAATGACTGCAACAGATCCAAATCCAACGTGTGACATTTCGAAATTTGAAATAAAATCCAATATTATCTTTTATTCAAGACCTGCGACTCAATGCGGTTGTGGACGTAAAAGGAAACTAGTTTCAATGTGTATGTGGTAATTCAGAATAGCATAAGTGACCCGGCCTTATTTAGGGGACTCGGATCCTTTTTGCCAATTTTGAATTCCCGCGTCGTGCGCATGAGACTGCTTACGCATCTATGCGCGCATTGAGACGCTGGATCAAATTAAAAGATATTACGTGTGTGTGACTTTTCAAAATTTGAACCAAATCCAATACAGAGGTTACTTTCGTAACTGCAATAGTAAGCTAATCGCGACATAAAAAATTCAGATACAGCGTGCTCATTGGCTGCATCGTGTCAGCAAAGACCAATCAACGCTCCCTATCCGAAAATGCAGCCAATCACCGTTCTACAGTGCTCATAACACGACAACAGTGTCCAACCACAATGGCACTAACGCCATGTTCGGCCATCCCTTCCACATGTCCGTGATGATCGTCACAATGGCACCACCATGAGAGCGCATGTAACTTTGGAACGCTGCAATTTACGGAACGAGAAACTCATGAAAAAAAAACAATTGTTTTTTAGAAACTTCACAAAAAGCGCTCCACACTCAGGCGATACCACTGTGAATCGCATCACGACAATAACATAGGATGATGCCTAAAACGCAAGAAAACAGTCACAAACGTCAAAAAGGGAAACCCGCGAAACATGTCCGCGATTATGTTCACAATGGCACCGCCCGTCCGTCGCAAACCGCCAGTGTGGAACGCTGAACAGTTTTGGTGACCGCAAATTCAAACAGTGTTCGAAACAAACAAACAATTGAGCTCACAGAATCAAACTGCTACCTACCACACAAATTGAGTAATAAGCACAGCTGTTGCGGTGCACTAATCAATCTCTGAGATGTATGTAACCCACCGTTCTTATAGCCCATCTCATGCTAATAGCTGATGGCCTTCCTTAACCAGACACATCCACTCAGTAATCAAGTTTTTCTTTTTAATCGAAACGCACTCTTGTCTGTCATTTGTTATTATTATTGGCTTGGATATTTCCACATAAACATGTTCGACGGTACCTTCACGACACATGAGAAACGTGCCAGTGAGATTTGTCTCAATGACAGCGCGCCACCCTTTCAGTGAAATGTCCGCAGCCGCACACGGAAACTGACCACCGCCGTTGTTCACGAGAAAATCCAGTTGCCCGTAACGATCGAGAGTTTGCCGCATCACCGATTTTACCTGCGTGATTTTAGTACCGTTCCGAGATTATCGGTACGGGACAGGTTACAGAAGGAATCACACCACACAGCGCAGACATATGATACTGGAACCAACCAACCAACCAATCACAAGACGTTTTCTGGAAATACTTCTGAGAACGCACGTTTTCGGTCAGTTTGGACGACTACTGACCAGTTGGGGACATCACGGTCGAACTGACAGGGTTGACACGCCAAAGCCGCCACTTCAGATCAACAGCAAAACGCACCGATCATTTCGTACCTCTTGTTCTTCCCGGATGTTGCACTTCACTGCGAGCACACGCGGCCCTTTCGTGCCGTCGACAGCCGGGAATCGACGGTTCAATTCATCGGCGGCTTTTTCGAGGCGATCCGACTGTCGCGATGCGATCACCACGTTGCAGCCTGCAGAAAGAAAAATGCACGTTGCACAGTCGTTGGTGTTTTCTAAGTTTGTGGAAAAACGTGTATCGTTTGCTGCGGTACTTCTTCAGGAAAATGCGACATTTCAAATCGCCCCCCCCCCCCCCCACCCCCCCCCAAAAAATTCCCCCTTTTCCAAAAAACCCCAAATTTTTTTTTTTCTTTTTTTTTTTTCTGGTATGTAATCAACATGTGTTCGCCCTTTAAATTTTTACCTGCGACACTTTCGCAGTCGAACAAAAATGTTCCCTGGGGTAATTCCACCCGGAGATTTTGAAAATTGGGTTAATTTTTTACCCAGACCCTGTTTTTGGGTAAAAAATTGGGCATTTTTAATTGTTGGGAGGGTTTTCACCTGGTTTAGTGTTCGCCCTTTCAGTTTTTAGCTGGGACACTTTCACAGTTGAACAAAATTTTTTCCTAGGGTAATTTCATCCGTAGATTCTGAAAATTTAGTTTATTTTTTTGCCCGGGCATTTTTTGGGGTCAAAATTGTGCATTTTTTAAAGTTGGTAGCATTTTGACTGGGTATCAGTTTTTCACTCTTACAAATTTTGTCTGAGCTACGAAAAATAGGAGAAATGTTTAGTCCGTAGGAATTCAATGCGCTGATCACGGATTTCGGGTTAGTTTTCTTACGTGAGCAACTCTAGATGCCGAATCGTGACGATATCGGGCGAATCGGCCGTGGAAATCGGCGAAATCGGTCCACGAACGAAAAACAAGAAAAGGGTGTTTTCCAGGGTAATTCAATGCGCCGATCACGAATTTTAAGTTAGTTTTCTTACGTGAGCAACTCTAGATGCTGAATCGTGACGATTTCGGGCGAATCGGCCGTGGAAATCGGCGAAATCGGTCCAGGAACGAAAAACAAGAAAAAAGTGTTTTCCAGGGTAATTCAATGCGCTGATCACGAATTTTGGGTTAGTTTTCTTACGTGAGCAACTCTAGATGCTGAATCGTGACGATTTCGGGCGAATCGGCCGTGGAAGTTGGCGAAATCGGTCCAGGAACGAAAAACAAGAAAAGAGTGTTTTCTAGGGTAATTCAATCCGCTGATCACGGATTTTGGGTTAGTTTTCTTACGTGAGCAACTCTAGATGCCGAATCGTGACGATATCGGGCGAATCGGCCGTGGAAATCGGCGAAATCGGTCCACGAACGAAAAACAAGAAAAGAGTGTTTTACAGGGTAATTCAATGCGCCGATCACGAATTTTAAGTTAGTTTTCTTACGTGAGCAACTCTAGATGCTGAATCGTGACGATTTCGGGCGAATCGGCCGTGGAAATCGGCGAAATCGGTCCAGGAACGAAAAACAAGAAAAAAGTGTTTTCCAGGGTAATTCAATGCGCTGATCACAAATTTTGGGTTAGTTTTCTTACGTGAGCAATTCTACATGCTGAATCGTGACGATTTCGGGCGAGTCGGCCGTGGAAATTGGCGAAATCGGTCCAGGAACAAAAAACAAGAAAAGGGGGTTTTCCAGGGTAATTCAATGCGCTGATCACGAATTTTGGAATAGTTTTCTTACGTGAACAACTCTAGATGCTGAATCGTGACGATTTCGGGCGAATCGGCCGTGGAAGTTGGCGAAATCGGTCCAGGAACGAAAAACAAGAAAAGGGTGTTTTCCAGGGTAATTCAATGCGCTGATCACGAATTTTGGGTTAGTTTTCTTACGTGAGCAACTCTAGATGCTGAATCGTGACGATTTCGGGCGAATCGGCCGTGGAAGTTGGCGAAATCGGTCTAGAAACGAGAAACAAGAAAAGGTTGTTTTCCAGGGTAATTCAATGCGCTGATCACAAATTTTGGGTTAGTTTTTTTTATGTGAGCAACTCTGGATGCTGAATCGTGACGATTTCGGGCGAATCGGCCGTTGAAGTTAGCGAAATCGTTCTAGAAACGAAAAACAAGAAAAGGTTGTTTTCCAGAGTAATTCAATGCACTGATCCCGGATTTTGGGTTGGTTTTTTGTGAGCAACTCTAGATACTGAATCGTAACGATTTCGAGCGAATCGGCCGTAGAAATAGCATAGGCGAAATCGGCCCAAAAAACGAAAAATGAAAACTCTGAGGTATCCGGGGTTTAGAAGAATGTGTGACCAACGAGATGTGAATTTGGTTCGACCTTCGGGACTTATTTAAAAGTCAGAATATCATCTAAAAATGCGGGAGACGCATATAAAAGGAGGAATATGGCTTTGTCTAAGCAATGAGAGACTTGGCTCGACAACTCTTTTCAAGTCTCTGATGTGGTACACACGGATACAAGTACATAAGAGCCATATTTTTGCGCCGTTTATTCACTATTTCGGTTGCACATGTATAATCTTTTCGTACGAAGGAGGCTTAGTAATGTTGAATGATGTGTGGAAAAGCCGCACACTGAAAAAATGTTTCGCGCCAGAGCGTAGTTCGAATATGAATTGAAATAAATTTTGTTTAGTGAAAAAACATTCTGACTGGTTTTTTCTCAATTTCTTGCACGAATCTGTCGTCAGAATACGTTAAGTTTTTGCTCATTTAAAATTGCCGCGCAGCCATGAAACATTTTCTCTATCTGTGCGTGCAAACGCATATTGGGTCACGATTAATAAGAAAGATAATACTTTGTAGACAATTAAAACTTTTGCGGTATTTCGGGCATTTAGCGACCACTAAAACCACTAAAACAACGATCAGACTTCAGATCGCTGATACTGGTTTGCCCAGGACAAAGTGTATCGCAGAGGCATTGGGGAACGCAAGGTCTCCTTCTGTGGCAAAGGCAAGGACTCACGGGACAGACAGTTTATCCTGCCACTAGAGTTTGGTAAAAAGGCTGAAAATCAACGGAAGATAACACCTTTTTGTCACTGATGCTGGTGTGTACACAGCGATGCGTACGTTAGCAACGATAAAACCACATGAAACAATGTTTTGCAGTCTCTGATTTTTTTGTTTTTGCACAGAATTTACAGATTCTTGATTTACACAAGTTCTGCACTGCATTTGCACAGAATTTCGCACATGATGTGATTTCGGACTAAACTGGAAAGGACAGTTAAAAAATGATTTTAAAACTTTTTACACTTTTCAGTAAAACAAACGCGGCGCAAAAATATAGCTTTTATGTACTTGTATCCGTGTGTACCACATCAGAGACTTGAAAAGAGTTGTCGAGCCAAGTCTCTCATTGCTTAGACAAAGCCATATTCCTCCTTTTATATGCGTCTCCCGCATTTTTAGATGATTGACATTCACATTGGCGAGTGAAGCAATCGCCTCGCGTGGGAAAGTCCTAGTTTGAAGACTATGCGCTTTGTTATAACACAGTTGCACGGTGACAAACAAAAAAAATGCAAGGACACATACGATGATGCGCATACTGCTGTGTAATATCGTGTGCTTGCGTCATGCGCAACACCACTGGGTTATTATAACCGAGTGCAGGCTTCAGACTATGACTCTCTAGAGCATACCTCTGCAACGGTGTGGTGAACTATCCAGTGGTCAGTGGTGCATTGTCCCCGTCAATGGTGCACCCCGTCAATGGTGCACACCATCACACGGGCTGGGCATGCTCTAGAATGACTGAAATTGCCACAAAGCCAAACAAAACCACCGAAGACGCACCTAGAAACAAGAGTTCACTGGTGATCGCATGACCAATGCCAGTGGCACCACCCGTAACGATCGCCACACGCCCATCAAACAGTCGCTTGCGAAAGACGGAACTGACGGCGCACATTGCAAACACTGAAACTGTGCGCTCAACTTGATTGTTCACTGATTGGCTGTGTGATTCAAGTGCAACCAATCAGCGTTCTATAATTCAAATGCAGCCAACGAGCGGCCTTCGCCTTTGCAAATATCATACATGCAGCATGCAACGAAAATACACTGGAGGAAATCAAAGAAAAAACTCAAGATTGCGTACAGTTTGAATCTTGAATCGAACGAAACACGAAAACACCAAACAACGCCACCCATTTTACCCTTTATAATCATTTTATTTCTTCTATCCTGAAAAACTCTGACGACAAATGTGAAATCTGAAATCCAAAATCACCCACACGTTCAAAGCGCCGTATCAAAACCAGTGTTGTAGCAAAAAGTAATCAATTCGCACAAGTTTTAAATATAAAAATACGAACGTTCTCTGCTTGTAATAAGCAAGGCAACCTAAAATCAATTTGCACGTTTAAAAAAATAAATGAACAGTGACACAAGAATAACTAACAAATGGGGTAGGAAATCCGATTAGAAAGCAACTCAACCAAAAAAAGTACCCAAATATATCACAAAAATTATTTTACAGAATAAACGTCCGGAACACGGAGGCACATTAGAACATTGTAAATCACGAAAACGCAATCACAAATAACAACAAAACAAAAATACAACATACATTATAATTCCTATACCCACCGCAGGAATTGGGGATAAGTCAGAGTTAACAAAATTATGTCATTTTCAGTCTTGCGTGTAAATTAACAAATCGAAACAATAACTTTATCCTTCCAAGGCACAAGGAGCAAAACAAAAAATATGTTTCTTAAAGAGAACTCAAAATAAATACAAAAAACAAGTTAACAACCTAAATAGGAAAGAAAAGGCCATATACAAACTGAGAGAACAAAGCAAAATAACCGCAAATAACGAAAACCAGTATCCTTGGCTAAAAAATGTTTATGGTTGACATTACGGTCTGCTTTGCTATTGGGCTTGAGCATCATTATAGAAGTACAAAAACAGACTAAACGAATAGTAAAAAATTAAAACAGAACAATAAATACACAAAAACACCACAGTTGAAAACAACAAAGAACAACAACAATAAGTACAAACAGCAAACACGATCTGTGTTGTGGATACAGAGGGACGAGAAAGTTTCCGATTGTGGCAAACTCAAAAATTTACCGACGCAACTTTCATCGGTTCATGGACTCCATTAGATAGATATGCCTGAAAGAAACCAGAAGTAGGAAAAAAACTAAAAAGTTTTGCGAAAGGTCCCAAGCACAGTCCAAAAGAACAGCAGCACCTCATTCAAAGTGTAACCAAAAACGAATGGGTCGTTCATTGTCTGAAAATCGAAACAGCACAAAATGTGCGAGCAACACAAGCTCGCTCGTGAACAATCACAATACGTAAAACGAAGTTTAAGAATAACAATGATCAACAATGAAATACGAATGCATAATACACACGTGTTTTGTGTGTTTTCTGGCGTGGCGCAGATTGGATAAGTTATCTCTGAAACTTGCTTTCTCGGTCGACGTGCGAGATATATCAAATTACTCAAATTGGTTTCAGAATTATTGGCATGTGAAAATCGTGAGCTGTGTTTCAAGCAAAACAAGTTGGAACTGAAGTATCAAAGACATTTCACAAAAAAATAACATTAGGGTCAGGCAGGAACATCATCCGGGGTCGAACGAAAAGAAACCACGAAGAGTTGAACTGAACAATGCAACAATGGGTAAAAAATAATATTTCCTCGTTTCGATATAATAAGTTAGATAGATCGTGCCGTCTCACTGATGGGCCGAAGCAAGCCTGTCAGTCAAACTTCGAGAGTCGTTTCACTTGTTAACGACGAGCCCAAGCGCTGGCAACTGATGGCGTCTGTTGCGAGCCAGCTGGAATACTTTGACGCTACAATATGGCCGAATAAATGAGGCAGTCCGTCAAGGCGGGATCAGTCGCAGACTAGGAGTTGTCTTTTTCAATAATGCAAACATAATTCCCAATCATGTGTGCAACGGAAAAAGAATGAACAGAATAGCGCGAATAATCCGTTAGTTTAAAAAAGCGTCAAATTTAGCACACAATTTGGTTTCTGAACGTCTTTTTTCTTACATTCAAAATTCGCGCGCTCCTTGAACCCTGAAAAAAGCTGCCATGTTTAATCGGCCATACCGTACAAAAGTTTGCCGTTTCTCAGTCCAATGGTCAAATCTCGCACGCTCATTACAAGCAATCCTGAAGTTACTCAGTTGGCGCCAAAATCTACGGTTTTCCATTGCGTGAAGATAAACAAAAAAAACAGATCCAACTGTCAATCGCAAAACTGTGCACAGCCAAGAAGATTGACCAAAACATGCCCACAAACAGACCCACCGGAAGCACCAGCGCCGCCCATCGACGGAAACTCCTCAATGGACGTCATGTCGGGCGCCGTCCATGGCGCGTTCATGATCTGCATCTCGGCCGGGTGTTCCGCGACGCGCGGCGGCTCCTTCGGCGGCGCAATGTACTGCCCGCGTTCGTTGATGTCCTGCAGTTGTTGTTGTTGCTTGTTGGCATTTTTAGGCGACGTTTTCAGCCACGGCTAACCCAGAGAAGCGCACCGAACCGCCATTGAGTAGGGCGCCCATCGAGTTTCCGCTGTCATTAAGTGCCTATACGCCCCTCGGCGGGGCTCGATCCCCCGAGCGCGCAGACTGCAGTCTAACGCACTACCACCAGGCCACGAGCGGCGACACGCAGGCAACGTGTCAGCAAAACAATGATAAATACAATCAAATTATTTGGTAAATCTGCTGGGCGTTTCGCCAATTATTCGTTGTACATCGAAATAATCGAAAGCAAAACAAAAACAATACATTGCCGCAGAGGCAACCTGCAGGTATTCCTCCTCGAGGTTACGCAGATAGTCGATGCAGTCGAATACGCTGTCCTCGTTATGACCGCTGATGACGACCAAGTTCGGGTCGGGGTCGGTCGACCGTGGAAACGTGATCTCAACGCTGTATTCGTCCATCACCTGAGGTGCAACAGAGAACCGATTTTGATTATGAATCCAAGCTCATTGCGTCAATGCAGGACGCGCGAGCCCGGTGCTAACGCAGACCAGCAGAAAACAAAAATCAATAATTTGACGACACGATCACACAACACGCCGAGCAATATGGGTAGGCTTCCGGTTTCCAGACCAGTGCGGAAGCCACAAATTTCCAGCAGCTTCACCTTGCGCAGATTGCGTCCTTTCTGTCCGATGAGCCTCGGATGAACTCGAGCGTCGAGTGTGATTTCCTGGCGCACCATCGACTCGTACTTGTTCACCATGTCCAGGATCGCAGTCTTGCAGCGCTCGCAGTTCGCCTCGTAGCCTGACGTGGAGAACAAAAAAAATACACAAGTGAAACAAAAAAACGGATTTTTACTTTTTTACTAACGTACACAACATTGTGGATGGCATTTCAGAGTTGGAAAGTCACGAAAATTCTGCACTACTAAAATATCACTATCAATTTTGGCTCCGAACCGTCTGTCTATAGCGCAGGCATATAGACAGTATTGCCAGTTTCCGGCACCGGTGCGCGATAAAATAAATAAACCGCAGAGACCCCCATCCACGCCTAGGGTTAAGAGTAAAAAAGAAAATCCTGATTAAAAACGAAAAAAATTATTTCAAACCCCTAACCCTATCCTCGGCCCCGCCCCCGCACCGACCATGGAGCACGATTTCATTCGGATTGGCACCCTGCGCGATTCGTTCGACCGACGGCACCGAGATCTGCAGCTCGTGTTCGTTGCGCAGCGCGTTGATCGTCTGACCACGAGGGCCGATGATGCGCTGGTGATGCTGCTGGTCGACCGCCACTTTCATCTCGAACGCGCGCAGTTCCTGGCAGTTCAATCGTAACGAACGCTATTTGAATTTTGTGAAAATGGAATGTGGAATTTTGAAATGAACGATTTTTTTTTGGTGAAGCGGAAGAATCTGAGAATGACATGCAGTGTCGGTGATCGATCACCCGTAGTACCCATTAGTTGAGTACGCCTTAGCTGAGTTTAGAACGGGTATGGTGAGAGTCCAGGGGTCTATTTTGTTTCTTTTTCTTATTTCCTTTCTATGCAGTCTCTCAACCGGGGAATATTAAAGAGAAACTTGGAATTGTTGGAAAATTCACATGCAAACAAGCCGTGCACCAGTTTATACGCGGCCAATCAGCCGACTGCAAACGAAACCTGCAGAGGAGCAGACACAATATCAAAATCTGTGTGGCATGAAAACTGCCCATGCAGTGACGAACTCTATCTTTCGCCTGCAGCTCGTAATCGGCAACACGCGCCTGCAGGTCGGCCACGGCCGATTGCACGTTCGCTGGCGCGCCACTCACGAACACCTCGCTCAGTTGCTCTTGTTGATCGGGTACCTGAAGGGCGGCTGATTGTACATCAATCAACGGTAGATGAAGCATCAGCGTAGTTTACGTGAAAATGTGAACATTTTATGTGAAAATGTGGACATTTTACGTGAAAATCAGCACCACTTCACGCGACAATCCAACATCTGCCACAATTGAAATCGCACCTTCAACATGACGTCGTGCTGCTGCTGGAAGCTACGAATCTCCTGTCCGCCCTTGCCGATCAGTAGGCGATGCATTTCGAATGGCACCGGCACCGTCTCGTGCACGGGCACCAGAGCCTGGAATGAAGAGAAAATTCATGGAAAAATCGCTCAGAATATGCGCTATTAAAATCACACAAAACCAAAACTGCCTTTTTATCGAATAACACATTCAGCATTCAAAGAGCTTCGATGTGTGCCAGTGTATTATCAACTTTTAGGTTCAGCGATTCACTGCGTTTACAGGCGTCTAAGGGAAACTAGTTTCAATCTTTACGCGTCAATTCAAGATTGTCTAACGGACTCGCTCCTATTTAGGGGACTCGGATCACTTTGCCAATTTTGAATGCCCGCTTCATGAATGAAACTGTTCACCAATCTATGCGCGCATTGAGTCTCTGGACGAAAATAAAAAGATCCTACCAACGGTGAATGTCAACTAAACGCAACTGTCTGTTCAAATTCAAATTCAATGAGCAAACGCAAACGCAAAGTGCACCCGATTCCGACCGTGAGCTCCGCCTTGGCGAGTTCAATGTTCGCCGGTGTACCAGTGATCATCACTTGGTTGTGTGCGTTCGTTGCTGGCTTGCTTGTGTCACCCTCACCATTGATGTGATCGTTCTGCTGGTTGTACTGCGACGCTGAACACAAAAGAAAGTGACATTTTGAACTGAAGGAATTCAAATTAAAACAAAATCTACATTTCCAATGTTTGCAAATCTTTCAGGAAAAACATCTCTGTAAAAATAATCGCACAACAAACAACAAACGGAATAGTAAACAGAAACTGAAGACTGAAACTGAAAGTCCGCATTCTCACTCAAGCCTCTAACCTAAAGCAAAAAATCTCTAATTCCAGCGATCTGCAACAAAAAAAAACCTTCCAGGAAAAATCTCCGTAAAAATAATCTCCGGAATGATAAACAGAAACAACTGAAGACTCAATCAAACTCAAATTCCACAATCTCACTCAAGCCTCTCTAACCTCGTTCGGGAAACTTGATCTGCACTTTGTACTTCTGTTGGATTTCCTGAATCTTGAAGCCGCCCCGCTGCAACAGCGTTCGATGGTGCTCCTGGGCGATCTCGATCGGCGACGTCACGGTGGCAGCCTGGGAAAAACGCAACATGAAATGAATCGTACAAATACAATCAAAGTATTTGGTAAATCTGTGAGGCGTTTCGCCGATCATTCGTTGTACGCTGACACCGTGGCCTGGTGGTAGTGCGTTAGGCTACAGTCTGTGCGCTCGGGGATCGAGCCCCGCTGAGGGGTGTGTATAGTGACACTTAATGACAGAAAACTCGATGGGCGCCCTACTCAATGGCGTTCTGTACGCTTCTCTGGGTTAGCCCTGGCTGAAAACATCGCCTAAAATCCCAACAACAACAACCGTTTGGACTCGTCAGCAACAACGATCGGTATCACAGACACTTGAAAAAAGGAACGCTTAGAAATACACATGTGAAAAACTTAACAAAACCCCCAAAAAAATACAAAACAACCCCAAAGAACAACATATAAGCAGCGATGAGATTCGCTGCAACATGCCCGTGAGCCTTTATTCCAGTCATCGTCAATCTACTAGCAAATTGACCCGTGCCTACGGCACGGTTAGCTGATAAATACAACTATTATTTTTGAGTTGGTTTTCCCTTTTGACCTTGCCCACGACGCGGACTCAAAATGCATTGCATTTTGATTTTGAGCTGCTTTAACCGACTGTTGTTGATTTACCATAGAAATGATCGTTCACTTTTAAAGCAATCGTCCGTCGATGCTTCTACTTTTTTTGAAAATCACAGCATTTTTTGTTGTTTAAGCCGTGTTTTTTTCTTTTTTTTCTTCCTTACAATTTTATCTTTTCTCTCATCCATTACTCATTTATTCCCCTATTACTCACCTTTCTACCTTTCCACAACTTACATTTTTATTACACTTTCCTCCAAAACCTATTTTTTTTACTCTCCTTTCTACATCCTATCTTTTTTATACAAACTCCTCTTTCACCCATATAATCACAAATATCTTTTATTACCATCTTTTTCTAATCATATTTTTTTCAACAACTTAATCATTCATCATTCAATTTACCACCTAAATTCATTCTTTTTTTACTTTTCTTTCACCTCATCCATCCCTCTACTTTTTATTTACCCCAACTTCTTTTCACAAAAATAACTTTTTTCTTTATTTTTTTTTTTTTCCCCTTTTAACCAATCAAACTCCAAACTATCTACTTATCAACCCATCCATAAAACATCACTCTTATTTTCTCTTTTTTTTTTTTTTTTTTTTTTTCTTCCCAGCGCTCCCACAGCCCCACCCTGCCCCCCCGTTTTTCTCATCCCCCCCCCGGCCCCCCCCCTCGCCCCCCCCCCCCCCCCCCTCCACCGACGCCCACCATTTCCAATACTTTATTTATTTTCTCTTTCATTTCTTTTCCCTCCCCTCGTCCCCTCCCGCCCCCACCTCGGTCAGATTCAGGAAATCCACAGAAGTACAAAGTGCAGATCAAAGTTTCCCGAATCTCCCCTTCTTCATCATTTCTTATCCCTTTTTCTTTTTTTTTTTCCCCGAGGTTAGAGAGGCTTGAGTGAGATTGTGGAATTTGAGTTTGATTGAGTCTTCAGTTGTTTCTGTTTATCATTCCGGAGATTATTTTTACGGAGATTTTTTCCTGGAAGGTTTTTTCTCCTCTTTTGTTGCAGATCGCTGGAATTAGAGATTTTTTGCTTTAGGTTAGAGGCTTGAGTGAGAATGCGGACTTTCAGTTTCAGTCTTCAGTTTCTGTTTACTATTCCGTTTGTTGTTTGTTGTGCGATTATTTTTACAGAGATGTTTTTCCTGAAAGATTTGCAAACATTGGAAATGTAGATTTTGTTTTAATTTGAATTCCTTCAGTTCAAAATGTCACTTTCTTTTGTGTTCAGCGTCGCAGTACAACCAGCAGAACGATCACATCAATGGTGAGGGTGACACAAGCAAGCCAGCAACGAACGCACACAACCAAGTGATGATCACTGGTACACCGGCGAACATTGAACTCGCCAAGGCGGAGCTCACGGTCGGAATCGGGTGCACTTTGCGTTTGCGTTTGCTCATTGAATTTGAATTTGAACAGACAGTTGCGTTTAGTTGACATTCACCGTTGGTAGGATCTTTTTATTTTCGTCCAGAGACTCAATGCGCGCATAGATTGGTGAACAGTTTCATTCATGAAGCGGGCATTCAAAATTGGCAAAGTGATCCGAGTCCCCTAAATAGGAGCGAGTCCGTTAGACAATCTTGAATTGACGCGTAAAGATTGAAACTAGTTTCCCTTAGACGCCTGTAAACGCAGTGAATCGCTGAACCTAAAAGTTGATAATACACTGGCACACATCGAAGCTCTTTGAATGCTGAATGTGTTATTCGATAAAAAGGCAGTTTTGGTTTTGTGTGATTTTAATAGCGCATATTCTGAGCGATTTTTCCATGAATTTTCTCTTCATTCCAGGCTCTGGTGCCCGTGCACGAGACGGTGCCGGTGCCATTCGAAATGCATCGCCTACTGATCGGCAAGGGCGGACAGGAGATTCGTAGCTTCCAGCAGCAGCACGACGTCATGTTGAAGGTGCGATTTCAATTGTGGCAGATGTTGGATTGTCGCGTGAAGTGGTGTTGATTTTCACGTAAAATGTCCACATTTTCACTAAAATGTTCACATTTTCACGTAAACTACGCTGATGCTTCATCTACCGTTGATTGATGTACAATCAGCCGCCCTTCAGGTACCCGATCAACAAGAGCAACTGAGCGAGGTGTTCGTGAGTGGCGCGCCAGCGAACGTGCAATCGGCCGTGGCCGACCTGCAGGCGCGTGTTGCCGATTACGAGCTGCAGGCGAAAGATAGAGTTCGTCACTGCATGGGCAGTTTTCATGCCACACAGATTTTGATATTGTGTCTGCTCCTCTGCAGGTTTCGTTTGCAGTCGGCTGATTGGCCGCGTATAAACTGGTGCACGGCTCGTTTGCATGTGAATTTTCCAACAATTCCAAGTTTCTCTTTAATATTCCCCGGTTG